>JAVQJF010037686.1:0-21134 GCA_036023855.1 Gadopsis marmoratus
CACACACACAGAGCTACACACACACACACACACACACACACACAGAGCTACACACACAGTGCTACACACACACACACACAGAGAGCTACACACACAGAGAGCTACACACACACACACACAGAGAGCTACACACACAGAGAGCTACACACAGAGAGCTACACACACAGAGCTACACACACAGAGCTACACACACACACACAGAGCTACACACACAGAGCTACACACACACACACAGAGCTCCACACAGAGAGCTACACACACACACAGAGCTACACACAGCAGCTACACACACACACACACACCACTCTGTAATAGAGGGAAAGAAGATCATGGCGAGGAGGAGGAGGAGGAGGAGAGGAAGAGTTACTCGTCACTTCCTTTCTTTTATCCAAATAAAAAGCTGCAGACTGCAGCTCGAAGGCTGTGCGACACGCTGCAGCTGAGAGGAAGAGTTCAGTGGTGGAGGAGGAAGTCGGAGTTTAAATTTGTTGTTTAGCCTGTGAAAGGAGTCGTCTCCTGATGCATCTTTGTAGTCCAACCAGGAAGTCAGCATCGCCATGGTTCCCTCCTCAAACAACAGATGGGATGTTTCCTTGCAGGAAACAGTGTGAGGATAATCTTCAGACGAACTCCACTTTTATGATGTTTGAAGTGTAAATGCGACCTGCACCACGTCACATGACATGTCTCCACCACTGTAATCTGATTACTACAGGTTTACAGTGAGTCCATGGGTTTGCTGTCCCGACAGCCGCCTCAGGGACAGACACTAACACTTATAGGTGGCCAAGAACATTTTGAAATGTATGTAAAAACAGTCCACAAAAGGCAACTTAACACAACCAACTGTGACACGTCAACAACCGAAAAGACACGAACTGACTACAGTTACTGAGTTAAAGGCCACAGGGAGCCGCCGACATCGAGCTTTTGGTGGCCACAGAGTACATTTTAGGGAAACGGTTAATGTCGAACCCTGCTCCTTTTTAAAGACACGTAAAAGCTTCAGACCTCACCGGCGGAGTATTTACTTCATGTCGCAGAACAAAACGCTCGTGTTCACCACAGAACTTATTTCAGGCATCGAACCAGAAACACGTTCAGGAAACCAGCTGACCTCCAGACGAGCAACAGGAAGAGCTAACGTGCTAACGTCAGGGTTTAGGCCTCAGTCCTGCAGCTGTGGGTCAGAAGCCTGTTTAATAAAGTCCAGATCTGTCAGGACTCTGTGTGTAAAGAGCTCTGCAACACAGACTGTTGGTCAGACGCCTTTCTGCCTTTAACCTCATCTGAAGACATTAAATTCAGACGAGCGTTTATTCAGACATGAGAGCAACATAAAGGCCTTTCTGCTCTTTCTGTGTCCTCCTGAACACAAACCTGAGCTCATGACCAGCAGGGGGCACTAATCCTGCAGTCGCTGCCGTTAAACCGCCACAGAAGAAGACGATGCTCAAAGAGAGAACCACGTGGAGGACGTGACGGAGATGCTTTCTGTTGGCCTCACGTGAGGAAGGTCACAGCCTCCTCATCCTCCACCTGATGTTCTCAGCCCTTCACGCCGACTCACAGGCGTCATGGACGCCGGCGTTCACTCCTCAGGTCTGCTTCTGTTCATAAAAACACTTTAACTCCTCACACAACAGGAAGAGGCATGTAGGAGCTCAGGAACCTCTCTGGTTTCTGCGTTTGTCACCTCGTAGAACCGTCGTCGACTCAGAAAGCTGTTCGCTCTGCTCGCCGTCCTCACGTCACATGACTGGGTCCAGGTGACCCGTTTACTGAGCTCACATTCAGACCAGCCGACAGACTCAAAGCTCTTGGTTTTGCGGTTTCGGGGTCTTTGAACTCACCACTTCAATGACTTTGATCCCACAGCGGACTTTGCACAGGTTCTCCGATGGGACGACGAGCCAGGAGGATTTGGGGTTCGGGGCCGTCGTCGAGGAGTAAACCGTCGTGGACATGATGGAGCTGAGAGACAGAACAGAGAACCCAGTTACACCGACACCGTCTGACGGAACCAACATCACAACGTCACACGTAGGATCATCAGCGGCGGCTGACCTGCGCTGGAGGATCTCCTCCGTCACGCGACGGGGCCGAGCACGTGGACACACACACGGTCTGTCCACTGGACTGTTATTGAGAGTGAAAGTGAAACAGACAGGCAGCAGGGGGCAGCAGGGAGCAGCAGGGGGCAGCAGGGAGCAGCAGGAAGCAGCAGTCAGTAGGGGGCAGTAGTGAGCAGGACAGGTGTGAAAACACTGATGGGCTGTTAATAAAACGGACTCCGGGTCCATCTGGTGAAAGCTGCCCGATCGAACACCGTTTTACTTCAGAACCCAACTTGGTGTAAAAGTTTGGTTATTTAAACGTCTGTAGCTTTCAGACAAACAACGATGTGACTGAAGTTAAAGGAACATGTTGGCTTCCGGGAAACATTCGGAGGATTTAAAGTGTCTTTTCCCCAAAGAAACGACGTTGAAGAGTAACGTGACGTTGAAGAGTAACGTGACGGAGACGCTTCTTCTTCTTCTTCTGCTGGCCGACAGCGTGCTGAACCTCCCGCTGAGGCAGGAAGTTAGTTTTCAGGAAGAAAAACCGCGATAAAAGCTGAATGTTTCGGGAATAAACTCACCGTGCAGGTTTCGTCCAGCTGGCAGAGAAACAACGTTTCCAGTCGCGAAGTTCAACTCGCAGCTTTGTTTCTGCTCAAGTCGCCTCACTTTCACTTCCGCGTTTACTCTGCGGGCTTTTTTCTGTCAAGTCACGCACCGCAGACAGCCGCCAGTCTTCCGGTTGCAGCTTTCAAAGTAAAAGTGTTTTGTTACCACCCCAGGCTCGGTTAAAAAGATAAACATACAGAAAAAACACAAAGAGGTTTGTTTCTCAGACGACTTGTACATCACACTTATTCTCAACAGAAGCTTATATGAAGGCTGGTGGTGTGATGGGGGTTAGAAGACGACTGCAGTCTGTTCAAACACGGAGGAAGAACACGAACAATGAAAGACTCAGGCAGGAGATGTGAATGTGTGCAGATAAAACCCTCAGACGGCTCTGAAACCCACAAAGTGTGTTTCTTCAGCAGCATGTTTACAGCAAAGGTCCCAAAAATCTGACAAACAAAAACACAAAATGTCTGCAGGAGAAAGTGAGTCTGCTCTTATCTGGAGCTCCAGACCTTAGAAGCACAAAAAGCTATTATGAAATCAATGAACTCACACAATGAAATGAAAGGAATATATATATAGAATATATAGCTCACAAAAACAAAGATGACTCTTTTCCCAACAACACAATAAACATATTTCCTCATTACACACCAGAACCCACTTATATACTTCCCTTATAAAGTACACACATATATATATATATGCACCTCCAGTTTACCCACTTCTCCTGTAAATAGTGGGCTTATTAATAAAAACTATAAATCTCAGTGTGTTTTAAATTAGATGAATGAATGAAAGACACGTGCAGTAAACAAACAGGGTAACCTCAGAAATACATTAGAGTCATGTTTACATGTACACACAGTCTCTGTAATAAAGTGTACTTCCTGTAAACACGGGTTTTAATTCTTATCCTATCGGTGAAAACCGTTATGTTGCCTTTTTGTACCGGTTGAAAAATTGGACACTTGGCTTCCCAGGAGAGGTGCGTTCAGGTGCCGCTGGGATCGTTACAGGTTGAGTACTTTGATTTAACACACAGACTAAATATCCAATATGTATGTTATTACCATTTATCACGTATTACTAGGAGCTAAATACTTATATTACTTCTACAACTACATTTCCAGAGGTGGAAAAAGTGCTCAGATCTTTCACTGCAATAAAAGTACTAATACGACAGTGTAGAAATACTACAGCTACGTGACTCACACAAGAGACGTTTTGGGACGTAAACTGTTTTAATGTGACTATTTAATCTCTTTATTTCTTCTTTAAGCTAAAAACAAACCCTCTCTGCTCTCCAACAGCTCAGACTTGCCTCCAAACACGACCGTGTAGATATTAAATGTACAGATTACTGAACGAAGACAATGTGACATTTTGTGATGTTCTCTGTTAAATACACAGAAAGTTGTACAGAGTTTGGTTTGAGCTGGAGGGAAGCAAATGCTCGTCCACGTGTCTGTGTGTTTCCACCGACAGTGCCCGGCCTGCAGGAGGCGCTGCAGCCCGCTCGCCTTCCTCCTCTCTGTGGTGTGTGTGTGAGGCTTCCCCCACTATAAAGCTGTGCGAGGCGGCTGAAGGCTGTAAAGGCTCTCCAGCAGCCAGAGGAGGAGGAGGAGGAGGATGAAGCTGTGTGTCCATCAGCATGGAGCTGATCTCAGGTCAGTCTGTCTGAGCTGAAACTGGAAACTTTCTGATGCTTTTCTCACTGCGGAGCTTCATCTTCTTCATGCACCTCTGAGCAGGTAAAAACCAGAGAACCTCTCTTTTATTTTACAGTGTTTCATCATGTTTGTCTCATATTTCCAGCTGACTGTAACATCAGCGTCTCGCTGCTGCTGCTGACAGTCTGATGTTGCCTTTATGCATCAGGATTTTATTATAATGTGTTGGCGGCGCCAAGTGTTTCACACTTCACTGATAATAACTGAATAATAATATGTGGAGTTGTGCGTCTAGTTTTCTTCTCTTTTAAACAAACTGATGGTTTCAGAGTCAGTTTAACATGAAATGAACACATGCTTCTCTAATCTTGATGAGTTTTAAATGTGCTGAATGTGCAGAGTATCAGAGTATCAGAGTATCTGTACTCAGTTCTCACTCACATCTGTGATTTATGGATAGTTTTTCTTTATTTCTGGACTCTGTGATGCGTTCAGAGCACCAGGCTGAGCAGTGACACAAGACGCTCATCCATCCATCCGTTCATCCATCCATCCGTCCATCCATCCATCCATCTGTCCATCCATCCATCCGTTCATCCATCCGTCCATCCATCCATCCGTTCATCCATCCGTTCATCCGTCCATCATCCGTTCATCCATCCATCTATCCGTCCATCCATCCATGCGTTCATCCATCCGTTCATCCATCCATCCATCATCCATTCATCCATCCATTCATTCATCCATCCGTTCATCCATCCGTCCATCCTTTCACAGATCTCTGGTGTGACTCTGATATTAGAATATTGATCAGCTTCAGACGGTTTGTAATATTGATATTCAAGGCGCCTTGTTAGAAACATGTTTATATGATGTAATGCAGATGCTCTGTGTGTGTGTGTTACTGCACTACATAGTAACTAGTTACTTTACAGATTACACCAGTCACTTCCTGTCCTGTAGAAACCTCGTATCTCCAGATGTTGAACGTCCTGTTTGCTGATGTTTTCTGTCACGCTGTTTCCCAGTAACAGTGTGTGTCAGGACGTTTATATATAAATACTATATAAATATATATTACATATAACAGTAACTCGTACGATTACACCAACATCACAGTTTGGGAGTTTTTGTTTCTTCCACAATATTTATGATATTTAATAACATTTCCGAATTTGTGGTTTCGGTTCATGAATGTAGAAATATGTCAAATTAAGATATTTATTTGTCCAAAAATGATTAATAACACATAAATGCACACCTGAACACATTAATGACGTTAGGTACAGTGTTGTAGTGGCTTCCTGTCACCCAGGCCGAGACTAAAAGTTTCGGGTGTTTTGACTTCAGGATGTGTCGACTGGCTCAGAGCCGTGAGACGAAGAGATGAAGAGCAGCGATAAAAAGCTCAGGCAGGAGATGGAAATGTTGTCGGCCTGTGCAGGCGAGATAAAACCCTCAGACGGCTCTGAAACCCAGATGAAGCTGCAGGTCTGATCTGGACTCTGATCTGGACTCACTGTAACATCCACGAGCGTCGTCCAGTTAAATCCTGCAGTTTCTACATTTCCTTCCTGCCAGGCAGCAGGTCTCACGTTATGAAGTTCCTGCAGAGACATTTATGGTCTAACATCTGGAAACCATGTGAATGTGTGTCGCTTCATTAATAAAACAAAATCCATCTATTCCTGCAGCAGCAGGGGCTGATGGGAGTTTGTCCCAGTGACCCGACAACAAGCCCGTCCACATGTATCAGCAGCAGCGAGGACAGCTGTCTGTGTTAGCCACCTAGCATGCTAACTAGTCACCATGTCTGTCTCTCAGTCCTGTCTGACTTCCTGTCTGTGGCTCTCAGCTCATTGGCTCCTGCTGAAGACGTACACCTTGGAAAACACAAATATGTAGTTTGATGTTTAAATCAGCTGCTCGCTGTAGTTGTTATTAAACCAACAGGAGGCTGATGAACCCAGACGTGGGGCTGTAGAAAGTATTTGGGGCAGCAGGACGGCGTGTGTTGATGCTGATGAAGGACTGAACAGGTGTGGAGCCGTCGTCCACTTTGCCCATCTGGTAATCTGAAACGTGGCTCTCCTATTGGCTGCTGTAGTTCACAGACAGTCAGCTGATGTGTGGGGTTGATGATGATGATAATAGTGGCTCACTGACTCTCTATAGCAACAGCCGCTGAGGATCATGGGTACTGTAGTGTTTAGAGTCCTCGCAGCGTTTCCTGGGCTGAGGTCAGAGGTCGACGCTGCTATTTAACAGACGAAGTGTTTGTGGCGTTTGGACGCGTCATGACGACACGAGCACGGATCAACGAAGAGCTTCTGGCGTTGATTCAGAGTGAACGTTCAGCCGCTGCAGCTGATGAAAAGTAACTAAGTACATTCACTCAAATACTGCTCTGAAGTATTCATTCGAGGTACTTTATGTAGCTTTCTACTTCCACTCCACCACACCTCAGAGCTACATTTATCTGGCAGCTGCAGTTACTTCCTGTCCAGTGAAAAACTCGTATCTCCAGTTGTTTGTGATGAACTGAATAACGACGAGTTCCTTTCTGAAGATGAAAACACGTTGACTTTCAATTCACTGCAGCATGAGTACTTTTACTCCTCATACTTGATAACGCACACATACTGTAACGTGTGGAGTATTTTTTTATCAGTGTAGTTATTAGTACTTTTACTTCACTAAGGATCTGAGTACTTCCTCCGAGTATTTACTGACGTTACGTGAGCAGATATTTACTTTTCTAACTAGAAACTAGATGAATAGAAATTAATATTATATGATGTTTTTCTTTTTGTAATTGTTTTACCACCTGTGAGATAAAATACACATAAACTGTATTTGTCCATTAATCTTTCTGCAGCAATTTAATGCAATTAAGAAGCTGCTCAGATGCAACATGGCGCCGTGGGAGAGGATTTATCTGCAGTACCGTGTTTGGCCACTGGGACAGAAGCTCGTTGTCTCCGTGGAGTCTGAAGCTCTGACCATCGTTACATTTGGTCTGTTCTGCAGAAACAGCCTCTGGATGAATTTTTAACAGTGTAATGCAGCTGCAGCTCTGTTATCTGCAGGCCCAGGTGCTGCTTCACTGCTCCACCCAACATCCACCTGCTGCGCTCTGCTGCTGTCTGCACGTTACAGGAGACTGAGGATGAGCTGCAGCCGTGATGGATGGAAACAACCAGAAACAGGCTGCTGCAGATACTCAGAAACACTTGTAATCTGTGACCAGTAGTGGAGCACCAACGATAGCAAACAGCATCTCGGTGCTGCGCTGCTATTTGCACGTATTCAAATTAGGTAGAATATGCAAATATGCAGACTTTTAGTGCAAAATTGGCCCCTTTCTATGCAAATGAGCCTCATTGCAAACAAGTTCAATTCACAAACAGCCGCGTGCAGTTAGAGTGAAATACTTAGTGTCTTCAGAGAGTTGGTGCTTCTGAAGCATTTAGAAGAGTGTCAGTGATGATGGCAGCACTGACTGTAGCAGTCTCACGTTCTGACTGTAGCAGTCTCACGTTCTCACGTTCTGACTGTAGCAGTCTCACGTTCTCACGTTCTGACTGTAGCAGTCTCACGTTCTGACTGTAGCAGTCTCACGTTCTCACGTTCTGACTGTAGCAGTCTCACGTTCCGACGTTCTGACTGTAGCAGTCTCACGTTCTGACTGTAGCAGTCTCACGTTCTGACTGTAGCCGTCTCACGTTCTCGCGTTCTGACTGTAGCAGTCTCACGTTCTGACTGTAGCAGTCTCACGTTCTCACGTTCTGAATGTAGCCGTCTCACATTCTCACGTTCTGACTGTAGCAGTATCACGTTCTGACGTTCTGACTGTAGCTCGCCGTCTCAAAATGACAATTTCCTCCTTCTTTCTCTTGACGTCCTGCCTGCTGTGTTCTTGGAGTAAAGGCCACGTGGAAAACTGCAGTCAGACACAACACGTGATGGGTGTGTTTGAGCTGGGATGTCAGGACACGTCGAGACGGATTCTCAGATTCAAACTGAATTATTTTATATGTTAAAATACAAAATGGCCTCCACATATCAACCAGGCTGCTGAGTTACCCATTAAATGATGGAATGGTGATAATCAATAAATAAACTAATGGATTGTAATATAACTTTTTTTCAACATGAAACTTTCAAAGGTTTCAATTCCTGCAGATTGCAGCTCATCACAAACCTAATAATATGTTATATGATTCATTTATTTTCCATAAATGTTATTATATATATATATTCAATAAGTCGATACTGAATATAAATGACTTTCATGTGCACAGGAAGATATTTCAGACTCCTTTAGATAAACTCAAATCCTGACATTAGCTGATTTGCTGTGTCTGACGTCGTGTAATTGATCAGTTTTTAGGACTTTTCAAATGAAGGCGTTTACTTTTGACCTTAGTGAACGAACTCGGGGGAAACATCTGGATTTCATAGTGTTTGACCCCAAAACACCAAAGAAAGAAGCGACACAGCGGAGGAGTCGGCCTCTGAACATCTGGAAGCTGATCAGAGATATTGATCTCACTGGTGTTGATCAAGAAGCCCATGAACTCCAGTACTGTGGCCGTTTTGTTTTCCTCTTCCTCTGGACATCCTGTGTAACCCGAGCCGCTGCTGTGCAGGACGTTTCCACTGCACGCCGCCTGTAACGGTGGAGCACATTACTGACGGAGCTGCAGATTAATCAGATGAGCCGGAGTGCTGCTGATGGGATAATGGAGGAGGAGGTGATGGAGACATGTTTCCTGTGAGGGTGGAGGCTCATCTTTGTATCAGAGCTCAGACGGACTCAAAGTGTTTCTGGCTCCTACAGGTCACATGTCCCACGTTAAACGTTGTCGGACGAGAAACAAGCAGCCAGAGGTGGAGAAGTAACAGCACGAACACCACCAAGTCCTCCTGTAGCAGCATCCGTGTGTCCTGTTCTACTCCTTCATCTGCAGCAATGCATCATGGTCTCTGAGGTCATCATCCGTCCTGAGAGAACCTGTTTCTCCTGCTTTCAGCTTTGTGACGATGAATTTTAAAGAAAAGGACCTTTATTTTGACAGAAAGGACCTTTGACCTCTGTTCGTTGTAAACTGAAGACATTTTTAAAATCACACTTTTGAGAAGATATTCTTGAAATTGTGGACAGTTTGGATTTTTAAATTTGGGGACATTTTGGAAAAGTAAAGACATTTTTCAGAAACATTTCAATAGGACAGCAAAACAAGCATATTTTAATATTTTTCAGTAGTTTTTGGTCTTTAAAAACAAGTAAAATGACTTTGTGCTGTTTGAGGGTTCAGATCAGAATTAAATTCAGATGAAAGTTAATCGACGGGGAGAATCAGATGGTCCTCACAGGTGTAGAAGTACATTATATCAGATAATTGAACTGAGACGTCAGTTATTATTGACTGTGAACATAATGTGGTAAAAACAATAATCAGACTCTGAAAGTGAAATGACACATAAACAATCTGAGCTCATTAAGGCAGCAGACGTGTTTCCATGCAGTTAGAAATCTGTAACCCACATGTGAGACGCTCGCGCCGCACAGTGAAGCTGCCAAACGTCCTGTGAAGTTTGTATTAACGTTTCCTCTCCCGTGCAGACTTCCTGTCCCGCCTCCACCATGAGTGACATCTACGAGTCAGCGGCCAACTCCCTGGGTTTGTTCAGCGCCCCCTGTCTGACCAAAGTGGAGCTGCGGCTCACCTGCAAAGGCATCTCAGACCGAGACGCCCTGTCCAAACCCGACCCCTGCGTCGTCCTCAAGATGAAGTCCCACGGACAATGGATGGAGGTAGGTCGCCGTGGCAACCACACTGGCTTGTTGCCGTTTCTGATGACGCTGTCTGGTGCTGAGAAATGAGTGAAGGGAAATGACAAAGCAGTGTGATCTTTCATTGTACTTAAGAAGGAAGGATTCACATGTTGTTAACACTCCATCATGTCAACGTGCCACATTCAGCCAAACAGCTCAGCCTGTTACTTTGCTGCTGAGACGTCAGCTGTGGCACCGTAGTTTACTACGTCACCCCTTGATGCCTGTTTGTTCGTTACAGAATCTTTGCACCATCCGTTTATTGATTCTGTAGATGTCAGTCTGTCTGTCTGCCTGTCTGTCAGCCTGTCTGCCTGTCTGTCTACCTGTCAGTCTGTCTGTCTGCCTGTCTGTCAGCCTGTCTGCCTGTCTGTCTACCTGTCTGTCTGTCTGTCTGTCTGTCTGTCTGTCTGTCTGTCTGTCTGTCAGCCTGTCTGTCAGTCTGTCTACCTGTCTGTCTGTCTGTCTGTCTGTCTGTCAGCCTGTCTGTCTGTCAGCCTGTCAGCCTGTCTGTCTGTCTGTCTGTCTGTCTGCCTGTCTGCCTGTCTGTGTAATTATGAAACTAAAACCACATCTGGGTGTTTGACAACACACAGCGTCCAAATTAGACTTCCTGTGTTGTCGCAGCTTCGTGCTGATGTCCAACAGTCTGTGTTGGTTTGTTATTACATCCCATTTCATACAATCACAAATAATTCTGATTCCACAAACCTGAAAAGGGCTGTTGGAACGGCGACGACAGATTCTCTGTCAGCGGAGTTACAGGAGCTGCAGGAGGATGTTTGTTTTCTCTTCAGTACAAACTCGTCGTTTGTCCAAATTTTGTTCAAACTCACAGACCTTCCTTTGACCTTCTGGAGGAGATCCTGGCGTTTCCAGAGACGCAAATGTGTCGGGCTGAAAATGTCTCCAAACAAAAGCAGCAGACATGTAGAATATTTACAGCTGACGGAGCGGCGCAGGCATAACAACAAGGCCGTCCTCCCCAAATATTCGGCCGTGTGGGTGGCCTGTGCAGCAGCATGCTGCGACCCATGTTAACGTTCGTTAGGCGGCGACCTCTAGTGGCCGTAGGAATTATGACGGGAGCAAAGGAGGAAGTCTGGTGACGTTGTATAAAAGAGCGACGACACCTATGAGAACTTCCATAACTAGTGAAGTTCTTTTAACCCAAATCTTTTCTTAAACCAAACCCGACTGCCGAAGGTCCAGTTTGTTTTAATGAGCTGTTTGCTGTCTGTTTACTGACTGATGATCAGAGAGAGCAGCAGTGTTTCCTGCTCGTCCTCCCTCCGCTCGCTCTGCTGTCGGCCATCTGGAGCCGAACTGTTTGGAAGCTGCTCGGCTTCGTTGTCGACGCGACAGCTGATGAAAGAGAAAGGTGACAGAATCCTCTGCTGGCTTCGAGTTTCTTTTTGGGAGGATTGAGTCCAAACACGGCCTCGTCCAGCCTGCTCCGACTGAACAGAATATATAACCGTGCTGCTGCTTCGTCCTGATCTCCTCTTGACTTCTTCTTTATTGGTTAAAGAGCAACAGAAAATCATTGACTCTGCAGCTGTTAACTATCTGAACATGTGAAGCAAAACATGTCCTGGGTGCCATTTGAGTCTGTCCTCTAGCGCCACCCACAGGACAGATGTGGCATGTTTAAGGTACGAACCAGAGGGGGTTATAATGAAGTGACGTGTGTCTCAGCTCACAGCTCGCTAACTGGCCGTCGCACATTCCAACGCTTCCCTTCTGCTGCAGGCAGCCGTGTCCTCTTCAGTCATCTAAAGACTCCAGCTGCTGTCTGCTTCCTGTCGTTGTCTCTTGCGACAATAAAGTGAATCTCTTTGTGTTTTGGTCCGCTGGTCAACCGATCAATCAACCGATCACTCAATCGACCAACCGATCAATCGACCAACCGATCGATCGAGACGATGACCTGCAGGTTAATTGATGATAAGAGTATTTGCCGGTTTGCTTCCTGTTGGAACCTAAACATCAGTATCTGAGTTGTGTGTTTGTATGTTGGAGCCCAGTGTGGCGTCTTGCAGGTGGACTGTCCTCAGGTCTGTGGGACAGTATCAGTCTCGCTGGCTGCAGGGACACCAAGTGATCCGTGTCGCCTTCTTCTGTCTTCAGGCTCCTCTGACCTGCAGCAGCGTTTTCATGCTCATTAGATAACAAGATGTTCTTCAGTGAGTAAACAGCAGATATCTGAGCTCACAGAAAGCTTCCTTTTCTTCTCCACATTAGCAGATTCTCACCAACTCTGAGCTTTTCAGCTCCTTCCTTCTTTTTGCTCCTTCTCCTCCTCCTCTCCTCCTCCTTCTTCATTTCTCTCCTTCTCTTTCTCCTTCTCCTTCTTCCTTCTTCTTCTTCTTGTCCTCCTCCACCTCTTCCTTGTTCTTCTACTCCTCCTTCTTTGCACAGTTTCAGGTCTGTGATCTGGAACCTGCAGCCTGAACAGACAGCAGGCTGATGAAACATCTCAGGACATCAGTATTAAACGTGTGAGTGAAGAAGCGTCTCTATTTTCTTCTGAAAGATTAAATGAATATCAGGAAACGAGAGTTTCACACCTCCTCCACAGTCCTGCTCGGACTCACAGACCCGAATGTGCATTTAACAGATGATTTATTTCTGCTTTAATGCTTCATTAGAGAAGTCGTGAAGAAGAGAAAAGAAAAGATGTGACGGAGGAAAACAATACGTTTATGAATCAACGTCACGTCTTTATACAGAAATAAATAAATTAAAGTGAATAAACAGGGCAATTTACACAAAGGTGAATAAATTAAACAGAAATATTCATTTATGTCACATTGTATCGATGAATTAATGCCCACATTTCTTTTTAATATTATATTTGGTGCATGTTAATTGATTGAGTCATTTATGTTTGATTTGGGCAGTTTCAGTCCTCCATAAACAACACAAACAGTGTGTGTCACCTGATGATTGGAAATATCTGCGCTCTGTTTTTGGAAACATCTGGTCCGGCTGCACAAAACGCCTCGAAGTCTTCTCCTTAAAATGGTCCCTTAAGTGTGTACGTGTTTTGTCCTGATCTCGGCTGAGACTGAAGGAAACCCTTTAAAGTTGCACTTCTGAGTCTGACCTCTGTACTGCAACATGAAGAACTTGAATGCATCACGAGAGACGAGTTCCACGACTGGGAGAACCAGATGGATACGCTAACGACGAGCGATTGGCCTGAACCTATCGATCTGTAACGGGCGGCTGCGTTCGTTGGTTTCTGTTTGCTGTTATTTGTGGATCAAACTGTACTTTTATTGTCTTGTTGTCTTCTGACGTGTTCTACTATCTGCAGGCCACCGGTGTGAAGGGACCAGAGGAATCTGACTGTTTCATTATGTTACAGGTGTGACAAGGGCGAGTACAAGCAAACGGTCTCCATGGAAACTTTAAAATCCCTCCCTTCGCCACGTCGTCAGCTGAGGAGGAAATGTGTCAAAGCTTTGATCTTTGGCTGCTAAACACTCGTCTCAGTGGCTTTTTACTGCTTTTATTCTGAGGCTGAACCAGACAGGAACTGTTCCGATGGTTGATATTAAACATTGATCAGCGCAGAGAAAATGATCCAATAATGTCGTTATCTTGACATTTTCTCCTGACTTCTTTCTCGTGCTCTTTGTCTGCCTGCTGGGAGGAAACAGGAAGCAGGAAACGAGTCTGTTATCTTGAGAAAATGGCAGATGTTTGGATGCTGAGTGGGTCTGCAGGTCCGTCAGAGTTTCTGTAGAAGAATCAAACGTCAGACAGTTTGTTCTGATCTGCTAAACGAGCTGATTCCTCCCGAGTTGAATGTGAAGCAGTGACAGCAGGAAGCTGCTCGTCGCTGTCGCCTCTCCTCCCTTTAGACTAGTTAAAAAGTGAAGTTCAGACCGAGGTGGACTCTGAAGACCTGTAAACTGCAGGTTGTCTGCCCACGACAGACCATCAGGATCAGATCTGCCTGCAGCTCCAGAGTCTGAACCTTTAATGATCCTCAGGAGGAATCGGCTGGAAATCAAACAGAGACGAGGAAAAACCAGATGAACAAAACACGACAGCGTGCACGCGTGATAATTCAAGATATAAAACCCAAGAATCTTTGAGGTTTATCAGGACATCATACAGGCCTGCAGATAAAAGTTCAAACTCCGTCTCGTTTGAATGTAATTTCACTTTACATGCTGCTGACATTTTAAGGTTTGCACCAGCTGAAACAGTTCCAGCAACTCTAACCCTTCGCCTCGTCCTCAGCAGGTGTGAAGTCCTCTGTAAAATAACGGCTGGCGTGGAACCGTGATGTCAGCCTGTGTTGACAGTTTCGCCACTCGATGGCGCTGTTGTTATTTAGCACTAGCTGTGTGTGAAGGTCGTATTTATCGCCTGGACGTAATGCTTTCTCTTAGTTTATGCATCTTTTTGTTCTTGTTTGGTGGTTAACGTTAGCTATGGTTAGACGTTTGCTTCGCACTAGCGAAGAGGCTAAGTGTTCGAAGACCGCTGGGCACCGACGACCACGCGGTGATGTTATCGTCCGCAGGAAGTGACAGTTTGGTTAGTGTGGACAGAGCAGCTAAGATGAAACCTGATGCCCGTTGCACCAGCTGGACTCGAGGACCCGCGAGTCCAGCTGGTGCAACAGGCTGCTGATCGTGGATCCACAAGTTTTTGACAACTTCTGAAACGTCTGTAGACAAAACAAATCTTTTGGCTGACGTTTTCTTAGAAGTTGTTTGGTTTGCGGATCCACGCTGACCACTAATGAACCTGCTGATTACTATGATGTTGTTGCTCGAGCTAACAGACGCTAACTGGCTACATCTGCGTTGTTTGAGAGGCAGGGGGCATGTGATTGGCTGAAAGACGCATTATGAAAAGTGTGCAACATGAGTCCAGTCCAGTACAACCTCAGCAGCCTCCCGGTCCACACTGAGACCAAGCAGGAAGAGTTCGTGCCTCAGCCAGCAGATCAAACCTGAACCTGCTGGAGGACGTCCTGCTTTCAGCTGCCAGACGTCTTCTTCTGTTTCCTCTCAGTGTTTCCAGACGTCTTCATACTCAAACTCAGCAGACACTGAGGACGGCGTCCAGCAGGGTCAGTGGGAGGGTTAGCAGGACGACGGGGTTCAGGTTGACATCATTCAGACATGCTTTAACGGTCCAATCAAAGCGATGTTAATGAAGTGAGCGCCAGGCCGACGCCATCTGTCTGTTAACACTGCAGGCAGGAAGCTGCTCGGACTGGACGACATGCAGCTCGGAGCAGATTCAGACTCTCTCTCCGTCCTCGTGTCATCGTGTCCTGATCACGTGTCAAACAAACATACAAAACCAAAACCTACTTTTGTTTTTGTATCATTTCCTACAAGATGATGTCGTCCATGTTTTGGGGTATTATGATTCTGTGTCAGAGGTTGAAACAAGTTTCATCTTTCGTCTCTCTGAAGGTTGTTACAGAGTCCAGTGCATGATGGTTTTAGTTTTTCCTCACAGCAGTTAGCTCACATCCTCTCATCCTTTCCCTTTAGAGTACAGTTTGACCTGGAAGGACGGCAGAAATATACAATACCCCAAATTTAAATATAGTTTCTGTGCACCAGATAAGAATAAAAAGGAAATATTCATCTTGTTGTTGTGTCCTCTGTGTCTCCTGCAGGTGGAGCGGACGGAGGTGATTCGCAGCTGTGTAAACCCCACCTACTCCAAGGTTTTCACTTTGGACTTTTATTTTGAAGAGGTGCAGCGTCTGCGCTTCGAGCTGTACGACATCAACAGCAGCCACAACGGCCTGAAGGAGGCCGACTTCTTGGGATCAGTGGAGTGCACGCTGGGACAGGTGAGTCACCTGGACGGACCGACGCACGACCCCACGGACATACACCCGTTTCTCCAGCAGGAGTCGCTCAGAGGTGTTGGTGCGAGCAGCTTCTTTTATACTTGTTTGGTTTTCAAGTCTAATGTTAATGTTTCCAAACATGACAGCACTTGGATCAACCAATCAGCTCGCTTGATGCTCAGCTGTGTGTGTCGGCTCCATGCAGGTATTCTGTGTTCAAAGATGGCGTCCCATTCAGTATGGAGGTTGCTCACTGGGCGCAGAACAACCTCAGAGGGCCGCGGTTTGGTTCCCATAGAGCATGATCAGTAGAGTCCTCCAGCTCCTGCTCTACAGCGGCTCCTGTTCCACTGACTGTGTGTGGGGAAAATGCTGTTTGGGTCACGCGATGAACAGGAAGATGCAATACCTCGTGTGGCCACCGCAACAAAATGACCCTATGCTGCCATAACTACCCATAACTGCGTACATGCACACCAATGTTCACATTGTTCTTTGGGGAAACGCAACAAGTTTAAGTTTGGACGACCTGGAAAGTGATCAGTGCAACTTCCAGGACATCCATCAGGTTGTAGATTGATTTCCACGTCAGTCAAACACATTTACAGCCATTGACCATTGAAAGCAAATGTTTTTACAGTTAAGTTTGGTGGGAAAGGCTCTGCTGTTTGAGGGAGAACATTTCAGTCAAATCAATAATTCTGACGATGTTCGATCTTTGGAGTCGTGAGTTTCTGTCAACAGAACAAGATTTGTATTTAATGATAAACTGGAAACAGCATGTGTGTCTGCTGCTACAGATTTCATTGGACATTTTGCTAAAACATCAAATGTAATAAAATGCCAAATAATTTAACTTCAGTCATTTAATTTAAAGAGGTTTTATCTTATTAGTTTGAATGATATTTATAACCCTGAAGAACTCCTGAAGCCAACAGATCAAAACCACCAGAAAAGAGAGAAATCTTCTTTTCTGTATGTTCTTCAGTTGCTGAAAATATAACTGTTGAAGATATTGATGCTTTTCTTCTGTCAGACAGCAGCTGACAGCATTACAGCCTGAATGCTGCAGAAGACACATAATAAACTGACAGTAAAACACAATGAGCTCACTCTGCTTACGGAGCTTTGGCATTTTATTATCTTCTGACGCACACAAACATTATATTCGCAACAAAGATGAAAATAAAGTGACAGACGGAAACTCAAAACATTCATTATTCCTCCGCCTGCAGCACAAACATTGTTCTCAACTCTTCTCAAGTTTCTTAGATTCCTTAAATGAGGCTTTGGTGGAAATGGAAGTAACTGACACTTAAATGAGGGTTAAAGAGGGAACATCTGAACTTTATTAAATAAATAAATAAAAATTGAATTGAATTGAACTTTGTTGGGCTAATTAACGATCTAATTTAGTATCTCTGTATTGGGAGATCAGGCTGGCTTCATTTTGGGAAATCATCATGGGACTTGTTGGGTCTCTGAGATAACTTTGTTTTGATGTGGCGCTGTATAAATAAAACTGAATTAAATTTTATATTTTTATTATCATCATCAAGTCTCACGTTCAGACCCAAATCAACAGCACTTCCTGTCTGTGGCTCTCAGCTCTCAGCTCATTGGCTCCTGCTGAAAATGTAAATCTCTAAAAACACAAATATGCAGTTTGATGCTTAAATCGGCTGCTTGCTCTAGTTTTTTGTTGGGGACTATTTTCGGCGGCGGATGAATTCACGTGTGGTGCTCCTGTGAGTATTTGGGGCAGCAGGATGCCGTGTGTGTGTGTGTGTGTGTGTGTGTGTGTGTGTAGGTGTGTGTGTGAGAACATATGATACTTAAGATCTGTTTCCTGTGTTTGTATGACTTCACCTTCACGTTCAGTATGTGAACTGAGGAATTATTGGATTGTGGCTTCAAACACTTATCAAGAGAATAAAAGGACAGAAGCCTAAATCGCAGCGTGTAAAACAGTCAGTACGCGTATTGTTTGGCCGTTTGTTTGGAGAGTTTAGCGGCCGGATGAACAGCGAGGAGGAAACAGAAACGCCGGGCAGATTCTCCATCTGCTGTCGGTCTCATTATAAACTGGAGTTAATGCTTCTTATCGAGAGGACGCTGTGAGACGCTGAGGATTTCCTGCCGTCTGTTGTCGGTTTCCTGCGGGGGGGCAGAAGAAGAGCTGAGTCGGGAGAAGCCTCCTCTTCCTCCTCGTCTTCATCTCCTCGTGTCGCTGGCTGCAGCATCGCTCGGTTCGGCTGCCAGCTCCTCCAGCGGCCAGATGGCTGACGGAGCGCTTGAGGTTTCTGCTAACAGGCCTGGAAGAAACACAAAACCCTGGAGCTGGGAGAGGGTCCGGGCGAGGGTCCAGGTTCCAGCTGATGGTGCAGGTCTGACAGCTGGAGGCGCACCGAGCAACAGGCTCAGTGTGGACAGTCTGACCTATTCTCATTAGTTATTTTGGTGTTTTCCAACTCACCAACGGCCTGCTTGGACTTGTTTACCTGTGAGGACCGTCAGCCGTCGAGTTTCAGCCAAGACAAGATGGCACAACAATAAGAACGTTGTTCGTTCATTCATTCATGTCTGCAGACATTTAGCTGCTGTTAGTTTTCACATAGAAATGTGTGTGTTGTGTGTTTCTGTGTATTAACCTGCTGTGTGTGTGTGTGTGCAGATCATCTCTCAGAGGAAACTGTCCAAAGCTCTGCTCAGACCAGGAGGCATCGTGGGAAAAACCATCATCACGGTGAGCGTCGCTGTCGTACTGCTTCATCAACACCTCTCTGACCTCTGACCCCACTTCAGGGATCAGGATGAGGTTTATTGCCAAGTAGCTTTCACATACGTAATCTGCTTTGTTTCAACATCTGCAGAATATGAAGCGGCGCATTAATAAGATGCTAAAGCTGTAAAATGCTAACTAGCTCGTTAGCTTGGTGGCTAACAGGACGCTAAGCCTCCACAGTGTGCAAATTCCACTCGTCTCCTGATTGTGTGTAAACTGGATGGTGACCACAGAGTGTATAAGACGGGCGACAGGACAGCTCCCCAAAACTGAAGCCAAAACACCTGGATCGCCCCCAGGTGGCTGGCTGCAGTATAGGTCCCCTCCATGTTAGCGGATGGGCCAAACTGAAAAATCAAAGTACGCACCAAAACATTTCCAAAAGATGGTTCCTGTCACGCTGTTGTTGATGATGAAAATCGG
Organism: Gadopsis marmoratus; assembly: GCA_036023855.1. Lineage (NCBI taxonomy): Eukaryota > Metazoa > Chordata > Actinopteri > Centrarchiformes > Percichthyidae > Gadopsis > Gadopsis marmoratus. The sequence goes on from JAVQJF010037686.1 coordinate 19,238, forward strand.
GGTGGGATGTTTTGATTGACAGCTGTGAGTGTGCTGTGATTGGTTCAGGGTTTGTGGGGGCGGGACCTCAATCACTACTGCGGCAGACTCTGGCTCCAAATGACACCACCAGTGCAAGATGGCAACGCCCTTATCTGGGATATTTTGGCTTCATTTCTGTACAGTGGCAGGAAGAGGAGATGCGTCGGCCATCTTTATATACAGTCTGTGGTTTAGACACACAGCTAATAAGCTACGATAGCTTCCTGCGTGTTGGGCCGTCCACTCAGAGCTCAGCTTTGTCAGGGCGGCTCGCTATTGGTCGACGGCACGGATTCGTAGATCAAAGTTGAAAACAAAAAATGTTCCTTTTTTCTTTCATTCTTCATTTTTTTTTTTCTGACACCTTCCCTCCCGTTTCCTTCCTTCCTTTCTTCCTTCCCTCCTTCTTCCTCTTTTCCTTTATCCCCCTCCTTCCTCTTCATTCGCCAAAGTTGAAATCAAAGTAAAACATTAGTGTGGAAGATGTTGCTGTTCTAAACACTGCTGTGACTGTGCTGTCAGATATGTCAGCAGTGGTTCCTCCACCTCGACATCGTGATCCATCAAACTCAGCTGTCGGCTCTGACTGATGGGTGGGAAGCCAGTGAGGGATCAGGTCCTTATCGCTGAACTCCTGCAGAGCGCGGCCTTTGATGGAGGTTTTAATGTCTGAGAGTTGCAAACAACACACAACAGAAACAGGAAGCAGGATTTTTGGCGGTTCTGTGGTTTTCCAATCAGCTCTGGAAACTCTGATCCTCTCAGCCGGAGCGACTCAACCGTCCTCTGCTGCTCACACCGATTCATTTGCTCACTTATCCACAAATTCACAGCTGGAAAATCCCTCTGAGCTGTTTCTCTTCACCTCTGTGGGCACATGAAATGCAGGAGGATTTATTTTGAAAGGATTTAAGAGCAGGATGCAGCTCTTGACCGCCTCTCTCTTTTCCCTCTTTCTTCTCTCCCATCCTTTCCTTTTCTTTTTTTAAGTTTCTTTCTTCCTTCCTTCCCTTCATTCTTTGTCTTCCCTTCCTTCTTTCCTTCCTTTCCTCTTCCACTCGTCCTTCAGCAGATTTGTGTTTTTGTTTAAAGCCTCTTCCTCTCAGTTTCCTCCCTCAGGTCATTTCCATCTGTTTAAATGTCTTTGTGATAGAAACGCCTGCAGGCTTCGCCTCGTGTCTGATCTGTTGTTAATCTGAACATGGTCCCGTTTGTAAAGAATATATCGTCCCTGGTGTCGCTGTCTTCAGGGCAGCATGTGACGTTTTAATAAACCGATCAGTCAAACTACAGAGTGAAGAAATCTATCAGAGGATGGATCTTTACATTTAAATAATATTAGTGCCGTCATCAGGAGATATGAGGAGTCACGATTCAGAACAGTGGAGTTCTGGAAGTTGTCTTGAAGCAGCAGGTCGAGTTGTTTGTTCTGTCTGATCTGAATATTCAGTGTTTGCTGCCGACCTCATGTTATCAGAGGGAAACCCGTGTGTTTGCAGATCACAGCAGAGGAGCTGACGGGCAACGACGACTACATCGAGCTCTCGTTCAGCGCCAGGAAACTGGACGACAAGGTAACAGCTGTGAGAGTGTGTGTGCTCTCTGCTCGCACTAAAACCATCCTGAAGCTGAGTGACACATTTGCCCAAAATTCAAAAAACTCATTGAAGTTTTGGAAGAAACAGAATATAAAACGCTGGTTTCTGAACAGACTGTGAGCTCTGACAGGTGAAGTGAAGAACGCTGGTTATCTGGTTACCATGGCAGCTGTCAGTGGGGGGATATATGAGGCAGCAAGTGAAAATTCTGTCTCCAAGTTGATGCGTTGAAGCAGGAAAAAATGGGCAGCGGAAGGATGTGAGCGACTTTGACAAGG
>JAVQJF010037693.1:0-18476 GCA_036023855.1 Gadopsis marmoratus
TCTGGTCAGTAATTCTTTAATTCAAATTCCTAAAATAAAACCTCTTTCACTGGGAGCTTCTTCAGTAAAGACCTCAAGGTTAAAAAAAATGGCCACTTTTAAGTACGGCTCACCAAATCAGTTTCTATCTTTAAATCTCTTTTTAACCAACCTGCATTTTTAAATGTTCTTTGTCCTGTTTTCTCATTTAATATTTTACTCCCACTTTCTTTATTTACTATCAAATGCCTATCTGTGTTGTTACAGTTGTTACAGTTACAGTTGTTATACTGTTCTCTTATTTCATTCCATTTTCTTGTATATTACATTTGGACTTTTTTTCAGATGCTCTGTAAAGCACTTTGTCACATATTAAACTGTTGAATTTGCTTAGAGTGTGGAAGGCTTTTATTAGGATATTCCCTGTACATATAACTACATTATAGTGTGTTAATGTTTTACAAACCATTTATATACTGCTTAGAAATCCTAAATACTGGAGGTTAAAATAAAGATACCGTATATAGTGAAGTTTTAAACTGGGATTAAACTGCAACTACAACTGGTTTGCCATCATTCTTCAGGTCATATGACAATATTGACACGATCATAGAAGACCAAAGATGCACTAACCCTATGTGATATTTTCACCTCAAATCTAAAAACCGGCTCTTAGTACAGTGAATGATTGTTGTCAACACTGTAGAATCTACACGTAAACCTGTTATTGAATTAGAACATGCTTTAAGTTAATCTATATTTAAGCTTTGTGTGCAGGAATGTATATTCCCAACCAGTACACGGTTTGTGGGAAAGTGGTTACAACTGCTCATAGTTAACATCACATTGTAATAAACACAGAGTGTAAGTAGGTTCATACACATTACGGTGTATTTGCAAGTTCATAGTCACTGCCCATTAAACATTTCAAGCTAAATAATTCAACAGTACTTGTTCACTATAGTGTAAATGTTTAATAATACTTTAAATATCCTATGTGCTAGGTGAACTGATATTTGAACTGCCACTCATTTAATAATAATAATAATATACTTTATTTATATAGCACCTTTCATACAAAAAATGCAGTTCAAAGTGCTTTACAACAAAGATATTAAATGCACCAAGTGCTTGATCGTAGTTTTGTCTGAGGTCGCTGATTATTTTAGTTAGAGCAGTTTCAGTGCTGTGGTGTGTTCTAAAGCCTGATTGAAGTTCTTCTTGAATATTGGTTACTTGAAGATAGGAGTTTATTTGCACTGACACTATCTTTTCAAGTATCTTACTAATGAACTGAATGGAAGTTTAGAGATCGGCCTATAGCTGCTCAGTGTATTACAATCTAGGTTTGGTTTCTTCAGTAAGGGTTTTACAGCAGCAAAATACCCAGAGGACAGAGTCTAAACCGGGGTTATTAGTCTTTTGATGGACTTGTGATCAACCAACAGGATTAGTGGAATGAAGGAATTAGACCAATGAGATGAGGGCTGAGACATGTGGCCGCCATTATCTCATGTCTGCTTATGATTAACACTTATCAAAATTAACACCACATTTCTCATAAACTCTGCAGCGTAAATGGCACTTCCTGTCCCCTTGTTTGCTCTGCTTAGCTTTGTTATGACAGTAAAGAAAAAGCAGTTTTTTTTTAATCTTTTCTTTTGGCCTTTTCCATACCATCTGTGTCTGTAAGAATCTCTGGAAGAACAGCGCCCTCCTCTGTTTTGGCTGAAGGGGCTCTTGAGGGCACTCTTATGACAAGGTTCTGAAAATCCTCACTGAAGGGAGGCACACCTTTGAGATGAGGCTTGAATAGACAGGACAGATTGTAAACCCACTTTCCTTATCACATTGAGCATGGTTTTTTTTTTGTTAGCATTTGTTCCTCTCATATTGTGGCTGGATGTCAGTGTGTTTGCCTCCAAGCATCTAGGCCACATACAGCCTGTTTATGGCTCCAACCTGCAGCCACTGTCAGCACCACCTTGTGTCCAAACAGGCCACTCTGCACAACCAAATACATTATGTTTGTCCCTTTTTTTATCGCTTTGCCCTCACAAGTTCACCTTTGACATTGTTAACTCATCCAGTCCACAATATACATCTGTCTGTTTGATTTATGACGACTGACATTGTTGGTGTCAGTGCATTTCGTCCCTCCCGTTAGTCCGTTTCTCTTTTTTCTTTCTCTCACCATCATCACCTATCATTAACTTGACATCTGACTCATCTCCATATGTCACCGTGCTATATGTCAGTGATCTGCTGTCTCTCTCTGCATCTCCCTCTCCCTCCCTCCCTCGACTCTCCAAGCTGGTACCATGGCAGTGTGAGTCGGCAGCAGGCTGAGGCTCAGCTGCAGCGCTGCAGGGAAGCCAGCTTCCTGGTGAGAGACAGCGAATCAGGAACCAGCAAGTACTCCATCGCTCTGAAGTGAGTGCGCACATGTGTGTATGTAGCCTACATGTATTTCATTTGAGTGTGTGTATGTTTGTTGACATGCACGCTGTATAATGCAACATGTACATTTAGAGTGCTATTTTTATCCCCTTTTGTTTTGCTGCATCACAATCTCAGATTTTCTTTGGCTGAGTTACAGCGTGACAGTGGGAACATTTTTGATTGGAAATCAAATATGCTTTTCTCATTTTAATATTTTCCACATGTTTTTCTGTCTGTTTAATTTGACATTAAACAGCCCTGTTTAAAAATGGGCATGGCATGGCTCATTTGATTTATTTTACAGACAAACTATATATAGGCACCCACTGACTTTGACTTCAACAGTGATTGAGCCTGTGTTTGACTTTGATTTTTTAGGAATTACTAAGGAGCTACAGTAACTGGCATAGTGTTGGCAACCTCTAAGGCGTTAAGACATGAGAATGTGTGTTATTTGTAGAGTAGACACTTCCCATAAGTGTGCCAGGAACAGGTTCTATTGGATAAAGGTTGAAATCCTGTGGTGCAATTGTGTATATGTGTGTGTGTGTGTGCATGTGTGCATGTGCCTGAGTGCTCATTCATTTGAGAGTCCACATCATTAACCCCATTTACATGTCCACTGAACTCGGAAAATGCACAGCCTCATTCGGGGAGATAAGAGAGCACATTTTTGCATCACGGAATCTATTTTATGTTTCCATTCTTCAGCATCTTACACCTCTCAACTGTAACTGTTGCTGTGTGTCGTTTTACTTGCAAAGACGGTCTCTTCTGACAATATATCTTTTTACACTGTGTGTCTTTCGCTCTGTTTTATTCCATCAGGACCAGTCAGAGTTGTGTGCACATCATTGTGGCTCAGACTAAGAGCGCAAAGGGCTTGGGCTTCACCCTGGATCAGAGTAGCTGCATCTTCTCCAGTATCCCCGAGCTGGTCCACCACTACTGCACACACAGGCTGCCTTTCACTGGAGCAGAGCACATGACCCTGCAGCATCCTGTGCCCAGGCCACACTTTACTGTGTAAAGGACAAACAAACATACTGGGACATACAAATACACATGCCCAGAGACATCTATCACACATTTATGCACAAATGCACACAGACAAACATGTTAACTTGTTAATCTATGTGTACATGCACATACTCAAAGATATGCTGCTTTGTATTGTCCTGTGTACTTTTAAGTGTTTGTATCTCCTCCAGGCGCCGCCTAGTGGTCAAAGTCATACGTTATTGTGCTTATTGTTCCCAAACTAAAATCCACAAAACACACATACACACAAACCCTGCGGACTGTACTTACAGGATCCCTTCTTCGATAGCCTGATGTATTTACCCCATTGTGTTGTGCATTGATCAACAGACAATTGCTCAGTACACTACCATGCAAACCAAATTGATTTCTTTCATACCTGAAACGGTGCACATGAAGCACTGCATTTACTATAACCAATCAGGTTTTTGAAGTTAATGGAGAGGGTTATAATCGTTGCCCTTACACAAAGGGGCTGGCATCATCAATTAGCATCATGCCATCCAGTTAGACCTGGTCTGTGTGATCAATACACCTGAGTATATTCATTCATTTATCTGACATGTCAATCAACCTATTGATCTATCCTCAAAAAGGTCTGTCAAGAGAAAGAGCTGTATTGATTAAATGATTAGACCTAGTGTTGTGGGAGTGGCCTTATAACACTACAGTACCCAGTCAGCAAAATTGTGTGTGTGTGTGTGTGTGTGTAAGTGTGCAGAATACATATGTGAATATTATCGTCCATTCACATGCCTTCACTGTAATCTAAATATGAGGTTGTTATGATTAAAAAGCTATCTTACTTTATTGTGAATGAACTGACCTGCTTTACCTTTAATGTACTTATGCATAAATCATGTATGTATGAAGTGATTGTTGGATGTTGTCAGACTTTTTACACCGACCACACACTGATGTGGTCCATGTGTGATTGTTGTAAGACTTTTATTCAGAAAATAAAATGAAATGCATATCAACGTTAGACAAACATTGTCATTAACAGACATGCCGGCAGTGAAAGTCAAAGCAGGCCTCAACGAAGAAGGCACTGAAACAGAGATGAGAAGGTAACTAGAGTGAATCTGTTTGCTTTTCTCTTCTAGCTGTAAAACCATTGACCTGAGTGTGAAATCAATTACAGTTGCACGCGTGCACACACACACACACACACAACCTCATGCATGCATACACACTCACCTATTTGTAGTCAACAAATACAAACATGAGTACAAAATGCAACATGCAGACATAAACAGCGCACAGAAATATAATTTACTCACACAACCCAAAAGGTGGTGCATTTAAATCCTTGCCAGCACACACATGAAGCATGTCACAAAATACAGAGGAGCTTCATCCTCACAATGATGCATGGAAATGTGTGTTTGCACAAGATATGTCTTACCAGTAAACACCAGTGTTTTGGTTTGTATGAGTATCTCTTACTGTGTCTATGTGTGTGTGTGTGTGTGTGTGTGTGGGCGCGTGAGTGAGTGAGTGCGTGCAAGCCTGAATGTGCCCATGCGTGGACCCTTGTGTGCATTCATGTGTGTGTGAGAGAAAGACAGATAGAGAGAGAGGGAGTCAGAATCTTTCTGTTCAGGGATTACCAGGTTGCCATGGTGATTAGTTAGAGTGAGGTAGGGCCATCTCTACGGGGAATGAAGAGAGGGAGGAGAGAGGAAGAGGAAGAGGGAGGAGAGACAGGCTGCAATACAAAAAGAGCTATGAATAACTGTGGCTATAGTGTCATAGGAGCCATGTAGCTCCCTTGCAGAACAGCCTGCTGGGTTTGTGAATGGGGAGCAGCAACATGTAATAAAAACAGTGCAGTGCAAGAAATTAGCAAGTAAAAAGTAATTCACTCCTCTCACTGCCCGCTCACAGCAGATTCTGTGTCACTTTTTTTTATAGTATGACGCCTCCTCAAAGGGTCAAAGTGCAGGGTCGACTCCAGAACATATACATGTTGTTCAAGGACACTGCAGCAAGGCAAATGCTTATGTTTGAGCCCAGGCTTTCCGGTTGAGGAACCATCCCTAATTTTGGTCATTCTGCTACCCAGCGTGTCACAAATGGCAATGTTACATAACACCAGACACTGCTAGCTAACACTCCTCTGTCCAACCACGTGATTGGTTGTGGTCAGTCCTCTACGTTCTCTTAATTAAATCACAAATTAGGTCAAAACAAACATGGAGGCCCCAAGGTGCTGAACACATGATTCTTGCTGTTCTTGTCTGTTTTGGGAATGTTGCATTTGGTAACCTTCTAATTTATAATATTAAATGCTTTTTTGAGTTTTCTTGCTCTCACATACCATAGCTGTTCAGTGAAAACAGCTGAATAGCTATGATCTTTTGTGATTTCTTATATATACTGAAGGATTATAGTACGTGTTCCTATATGGGCTAATACAATTATCTTACTTCTTAAGCTAAATAAACCATTTAAAAACTCATTGGAGGATCTGAAAATTATCGTCATCACATCATCACATAGTTACATTATCACCATCATCATCATCATTGGAGATACATGGTTTTCACAGGGCAGCGCTGATATCAGCTTATAATGTTCCAGAGATAGAAGACGTACTGAGATTCTTTACTTAAGTAATAGTAGTAATATAAATATATAAAAATACATGCGCTGCCCTCAAATTGTTACATAAATACAAGTAAAATGTACATATAGAAAAGTTAAAGTACTTATTATGCAGCAAAATAATGATGTTATGTCAGTGTCATTTTGTTATTATATTATATTAATTGGTTATTTTTGCGTTATGTGTAAGCAGCATTTTGATGTAGCATGCAGCTGAGGCAGAGCTAACCTACTAATACTACTACAACTTTTTATAACTTTGGATTGCTCATTCTATAACTGTTCATCATATTTTATATTTTATAAGATAATTGATCATATGTTTTGTATGTGGAATCTTAATCTGAAAAGTAACTACAAAAAGTACAATATTTACCTCTGAAATGTAGTAAAGAAGTATAAAGTAACATAAAGCACATGTACTTTAGTAGTGTACTTGTGTTAGTGTACATTCCAGCACTGTAAGTAATAATATCTTATACTTTGTCTTACACTATTAATCAGTCTGTGATTCATAGATCACATTTGTATGTTGCTAATCAAAGATATGACAGGACCACAGGACATTATCGCAGCCACCAGAAGACAGAATGACAAGAGAGGGAGAGACAGAGAGAGCGTGAGGGGGTGTTAGGGGATGACAAGCACTTGTGAGGGTCCCAGCTTTTAAATAATTCAGAGAGACTCACAGCACTCAGTGCAGAGGAGGAGCACTATCAGGTCAGCTCATTCACTGCAGCGGAGAGGTGGAAAAGGGCTGCACAGGGAGAGGGAGAGACGGAGAGTGCTCAAACATAGAAAGAGAGAGGAAGACATTACAGTGGAAGAGTTGCTGTACCTGTGTGTGCATGCATATCTACATTTGTGTGTGTGTGTGTATGCATTGTGTGCATTTACGCATGAGCACGTGTGTGCTGTGCCAGCTGCCCTTGTGTATGCATTGTGTATGTCGGTGATGAAAATAGCCAAAACGAAGGAGAAACAGGTCGTTTTCTCCTGGAGCTTTCTGGTTTCTATTAGTCACCACGGCAACTGCTTCCTCCCTCCATCCTGCGCTCTTGTATACTTAGTTTACTCTTCCCCCATCCGTCCCTCCCCGCCTCCCACGCTTTTTTTGGCTCCCCCCTTCTCCTCCCCCCCCCTTGCATTGTGAGTCCTGTGCTCCTCTTTATTTGCTGCATTCACTCTCATCATCCAAATCAGTTGCTATATTTCTCCTCTCATCAGGCGGCCAACTCTCAGCATGACTTGCCGAGCACCAAGCTTCCATGTGTTCATCCCAACTTACTGTATGCCTACCTGGCTACACTTCCTCATTAACTCCGTCCCCCTACCTGCCATGTTCTTTCTTCCTAGCTGGTTCCTGCCCGTTTGACTTTGTGGACTGGGATTAGAGGTTACGTCTGTGGCCTGGAGGGCTAAATGCTAAAAAATTAGCATTTAATGAAAGATAAATGACAGGAAGGGAAAAATAGAAGAGATATAGGAGAAGGCAAGACATACCCCTGCAGCTTTTCGATGGGTGACGATTATTCACAGAATAATGAGGCTCAGGCAGCCCTGGAAAGAAAGGTGGCTTGAGGATAATTTAATAAACAAAGATGTGAGGTGTTTCAGACATGTACACCTTGATATTTAGAATTATACATGTCCAACACTTATTATATTATATATTTTATAGATTATATATTTTTTTAATGTATTTTCTCAGTGAACTACTTTGCAATGCAGGCAACACGGGCCCTGAAGCAGGTGCGATGACAGCCTGTATTTGAAGAAAAATCATTTTCCAGAAGATACAAAATGCCTCTGCCTCCACAACTATTTGTCCCGAGGCTGTACTTCTCGGTCGCTATGAAGTCGCTATTGGCAACGCAAACACGCTCTACGTGCCTATAGAGCACCGAATATGACGTGGTGATGTGTGTGACTTTGGGAAGACACAGGCATCGTGCAGTGGAGCCTCAGAGGTGTGCCACATGCCACCCCCCCCCGCGCCTCTCCTCCAGCAGACTCGCATCGCTGAGCGGTGTTCAGCACGGGCAGCAGCAGCCAGCACCGCAGAGCTCACCTGGTCCATTCTCCCCTTTCTCGGGCGAAGACGCGTGGACCGACGGAGAGCCGTGACGTCACCACGCCAGGTGGAGACTGAAGTGCGGTTTGGCTCGTGAGGGAGGAGGGGAGCGACGCTGCGGGTGCGCTTGGGGCGGCCTCTCCATCGCGGTGAACACCTTTCTGGCTCGGACGCACGTAAGATGACGGACGGCTGGCCGCCACGGGTGCTGCTGGCTCTCCTCGCCATTGCGGGAGGTGAGTAACTTGTCCGTCTAACGGCTCCGTCGACGCGCTTTCGTGTGCGGCGTCACCTTCACTGGTGTGCATCCAGGGAATCTGGATAGGCTTCTTCGAAGTAACGAGGGGGTGAGGAAAGACAAGGAGTGGTTAGATGCTGAGGAGAGGCAGAGGAGGAGAAAGCGACTCTTTCATTGCTGTGTCACCATCTTTCGCATAACAGCAGCGAGTGATGGAGAAAGACTGTCCTCTCCATCTCTCACACGCGCACAGTGTAAGATATTAGAAATGCAAGAGCTAAGAAATCCTTTAATTTGGGGTAATCTGTTGTAGCATACTCAATATAGTGCCAGAGACCTTACTTTACAAAGTAGCAGTGTCCCAATAACACATTACTATTGCAGCCTATGGACCTATTGGTGAGCCTACTGCTGTGTATTTATTTTGGGGGTTTTGTTGTTGGTAAATGACACTTTGGCAACACTTTAAATAGAATACGGCGCATTTAGTTGCTGCTGAAGGTCTGAACATCAGTTAGATGCACCGGGCACACACACACACACACACACACACACACACACACACACACACACACACACACACACACACACACACACAGCAGTTAAAGTATAGAAGCCTTCATAAATGAAAATGCAATCTACAAAGCATTAAGCTTGTACCTCTAAAAAATACTCTGAGTCATGGAAGCATCAGTTACCATCTTCCCCTTAAATATACATTAGAGAGAGAGAGAAATGTTATTTATCACCCACCTATACCCCCCTCCCTCTCTCTCCCCCTCTCTCTTATTAACGCTGAGGTCTTGCATTGAGTGGGCAGGTTAATGAGAGGCACGTTGAGAATGTCTACATCCTGTCACCAAAGGACAAGTGATGTGTCATCCAGCAGTAGGGGGAAAAAAGCCACAGTCTTTTATCTTTACGGAGGATATGCATTGAGTAGATGAGTCTTATTTATGACACTGTTGCTGCAGTGCATTCGGCGCAAATGAGGTATGTGTAAAGTGTAAAGCTATTCTTCTGAGAGGAATCAAAGGCAATACCTGGAGAGTCAACAGCTTGAAAGGGCTAAGAAGGGTTTGGACATATTTGACCTCCCTAAGTTGGCTCTAATTTGGTGTTAATTTCTGCTCAGCGAAGGGTTGCCCCAGGCTGGTTGAATTACCTCTGCCTTAATACTTTCAGCCAATCCATAGTAGTGACAGGGCAGAGGCCAGCTCAGTGCCTCCAAGCAAAAATAGTCAGTTTGTCACTGACTGTGTAGCTGCACAAAACACAATCACACACACTAACACACCTCCATCCACTCACACACACACACACACACACACACACCTGGCCATCTGCCTTGCATTACTAACTGTTCATCATCGCTGTTGGAGTCAACATGCTCCTGCTTTCTCTGTGTCACACGTAAGCTCTCTCTCTTTCTGTCAAACACACACACACACACACACACCCACACACACTGGAAAAGAGCTTTACAGTACACAGTTCGTCACAATACATCCAGAAGCAATCATGAAGACATACAGTAACTGATCAAATGCTTTGACCTCCATTAACCTGCCATTTATCATTTCAAGCAGTAGCTCCACACACACACACACACACACACACACACAGCATTTTAAAAGAAGGCTTATGGTTGATTTTAGTCATAATAATGATAATAATAATATTGCGCTTTTCAAAAATACACCAACGAAGTGTTCTACAGATCAAAGAACACTGAGATGTGCATCCAGATATAAGAATATCATTTCAAGTACCACCTTCAGGATATGTTAAAGCACTAACATGGACACATGCGCACAGCAAACGCACATAACCTTTTAATGGTAGGCTTAAGTTAATGTTTGATTTAGTTAATTATACAAAGAGCAAAAATACAAAGCGTTTTACAGAGCTGATAATAAGATAATACAGTAAATACTCACAAATGCGCATGAAACACATCAAAAATATAAAGTGTACAGGAATTAAACAAAATTAAATGTCAACACAAATAAAAGGAACTACAAACTAACAGAAAACAATTCAATTCAATTCAATTTTATTTATATAGCGCTATATCATAACAGAGTTATCTAATAGCACTTGTTAATATAGAGCAAGTCTAAACCAACTCTATATGACAAATAGAACTGACTAAGAACTAATTTAATATCAAATGTGACAAGAACGTGTGTGTTGTTGTTCTTAACTTGGTGCGTAATATTCAGTTCCCCCCGAGCAGTGAGATCAGTTTTGTTGGTTGATCATTCCTGAGTTCAAACAGAGGTATGTGCACAAAAAGAGAAAATATCACTTTAAGGAGCTTCATAAGCAGTGGAGTACTAATGAGTCATCTTCCCTTAAGGGAGAAAATCTGATTAGCATCATCCTCAGAGACTATAAACGCAATCCACACACAAACACACGTTTGAAGAAACGCTCACATGGTCGCTCACCCACCTGGAGCGCAAGCGTATGATAACACATTTGAGAGATTCCCCACAAGGAAGCAGCACAACACACATGTAAAATATGTACTACAACACCAGGTTAAAGTATATATTGTTATGCGTTCTCATTTCATTCACATTCACATATAAGAAGAGTGGACGGGAAGAGACGTGCGTTCTCCTTCATGCACAATACTACACACACCAACATGTCAGAGCAAATATAGGTGGTGATGGAATTACAAGGAGAAAAGCTATAACTTTACACCTCCAGATGTGCAACGATATTTTCGTACACGAGGCATATGCAGGTGCACAAACATGCACAAAAAGGAGCCTCACATTCAGCGGCTGTGCAAGGACACTCAAGGACATTTCACCACCTGTCTCAGACACTGAAGATGCGGCCGCCCTGTTGTGTGAGGACGATGTCTCTTGTCATTTCCCCTGCAGGCCATGCATAATAAACAGGTCCGCGGTGCTGAGTTGACCTGATGCACGGGTTACTGGATATGCAGCACGCTGTGTGACAGTCTCATCAACCAAGGACATACAGTGTATTCGGATTAGTTTTAAAGCAACACTGCTATCGGCTGCATCTTAAAACAGCTGCATTTCGTCCTCTTTGCATGTGTGACTGAGTGTATGCATGCGCCATAATCTTTGTCCTGTTCTCTATGAATGCACTTAGTGAATATCAACTAACCATTTCCTTGGCAGTGCTGCAGTCTAGAAAGTTCTGCTCAGTCAGTTTAGCCTGTCATCACTTTTCTGCTGCACTGTTCCGGCCCACTGATCTCTGTAGCATCTCAGCCTGCACATTACAACAGCCCTCCCTTTGTCTCTCCCTCTCTCTCTTTCTGTCACTTTCTGTCTTGATCTCGCTCTCTCATTTTCTCTGTCTCCATCCCTTTGGACTGACTCCCAACACAGAGCGGCAACAGGATCAGATCGGCAGATATGGGCTGCGTCTGCGATTGTTTGTGAGAACGTGTGTGATTCCGTGTGTAAAACTGTGTGCTCTCATGTGTGATTTGTGGAGGATTGTGTGTGTGTGTGTGTGTGTGTGTGTGTGTGTGTGTGTGTGTTTGTGTGATTGAATGCGCAGCAGTAGTAGCAGCTCACAGCAGTATGTGTGGCCCTGGAGATTAGAGGCAAGCAGAGGGAGACCACAGAGGTTTAATAGAAATTTAAGCAGGGGAGAAGAAGAGGCAAAGACATTTGGAATGTTAAGAGTTTTAATTCTGACTTTGCCTAAGAATATTTAAAAATAAAGGGTTGCCTTACATTGAGGCAAAAGCTGTGCTTGTGTTTGCTCTGATGCAGGTGTATGTAGACGTCTACTCGTGATAACGCAAACCTTCCTCTGACGATAACATGTATGAAAGATACTACTTGCAGTCACAGTAGAACTTAGATAAATATGCTTTTTAACAGAAAGTAATGCTTTTGCACAGAGCAAATCAACAACATGATTTTGATCAGGAGTTCCGCAAGATAAGACATAAATGTGATCTATCTCCATGTATTTCTGTCAGACAGGCGACCGCCTATCTCTTCGTGTACACGCATTATTCCCAGGCAGCAGGATTTGACCTGGCGATAACGTAGCCTCAGGATTTATGGGTGTCCAAATATTAGCTCAAACAATAGCTGTTAGGAGAGGCATTATTCAGTTCAAATTATGTATTTTATTGCAAGCCCTGAAATATGCGCCACTATTGTTAGAAAGCCATACCATCTGTCATCCAACATCCGAGCTCCAAGGGCTGTAAATGATACACGCAAACCATACTTTATAGCCCTAATAGGAGATTTTCTGGGAATTTTTAAATCAGTTTCTGACTGTGTAGCTTTTCACCTGTCGTGATTTCAAAATTAGGGGAAATGCATTCCACAATGTTTGACTGCACCTTAAACTGAATAGTCAAAACAATTCAAACTTAAGATGCCATTTCTTTCACTGCACTATAACAATAAATGGAAAGTATAGCATATTTAGCATAACTGGAAACTTTCTAGGATAAGGAAAAGAGATTTGCACTTTCAAGCTACAGATGAAAAATAGTCCATTTTTATTTCTATGGTAGGAACAATATTTGGCCCCACAGTGTGCATTTGTGATAATGACCTGACAAACGTGACTGTGGAGTTTCGGAGGTTCACACTACTAAGATATCTAAGAGATGTTCCTCGGCAAATGAGGCAGTCACTGCAGTGATCCACAGACTGTTGTGCCTCTTACTCTGAACTTTAATTTGACTGGTTGATCTTTAACCATGGCCTCTGCATATCTCAATATTTATCAGGACTGTTACTAACAATTCATTTCATTATCGATTAGTCAGCAGATTACTCTTGCAGCAAAAAAAAAGGTGGAACCAGTGAATGTTGTGCGTTTGTGCTTGAAAATTTACTTAAAAGATAAATCAATTATTTATTCAACTAATTGATTCATATACTTATTTGAGCTCTACAATATCACAAACAATTATTGTATTTGTGCCATATTTGCAAGTGTTTCTTTTAACTTACATCCTACTGTGCACGCTTACACATTTAATTTATATGTCAGTGTTGTGATCTTGCCAACGTTTCATCCTGTTTCTTATACTGTTGTCTTTGTGTATTTACTACAATTATATCCTGTTCGTTTGTGCGCATATGTTTTTTTTTGTTTTTGGAGTTCATTTCTGTAAAAACAACATAAACACACAAGCAGAATTAAGTACGGAACTGAAGTGGATGCATACATAAAGTTTGTTAGTGGCATTGGTGTATAAGCATGTTTCCTCCTCATCATTATTAGTAAGTCAAATAGCACAAACTCAAAGGGCTGCACTTTTCTTGACTGTGGAGTTTTGTTGAATTTGGCGACAACAAGCGTCCGCCCTCCCTGAGGCCACAGTGGGATGGCTTTGTTTTTGAAGTGCTGTGATACTGCGGCTGGATGGAGGATCAATATTAATATCTAAGTTCTATGGGTACTACAGAGCCAATTGGGTGTTGCCAGTAGATCAATGGATCTCTCCGTTATTGATTTAAGAATATTTCAGCATTAAAGGTCCCAGCTGCAGCCAAAACGCCTCTTTGGCAGAGTGCAGAGAGGAGAGAAAGTGACCCTACTTTCCCTCGAACCTTTTCTCATTTGAGCACGCTGTATAAATAGAGATCATCACTGTAATAGTCTTTGCGGGATAATTCAATTTAGCTCTCGCTTCGCCCTCATTTTCTCCACATTTGTCTTTACGGCGTGTACGGACTCTGGCCTCTAAGTAGCTTCGTAAACTGCAAACAACACATGCTGTAAAATATAATGATTGATGATTTTATTTGATTAAACAAGTTACTGTAGACAGTGATTATACTGTTAGGGCTACACGCCTTCTGAGGTTGATCAGCATGCTAAGATTGATGGCTATTGTAAAGGCAGAAAAAGAAACAGATAGTAGTTGTGTGGCAATCAAATACTGAACATGGCATCTCGTCTGATCCTGTGCGGTGTCACTGATGTGTGTTGTTTGCATGCATGTGCATGGTGCTGTGTAACTTCACTGGTTCTGGAGTGTAATGGGGAGCCCTGCTGAAATATTCATAGTGTCACATTAAGTTTGCAATATTTGCACTGGAAAACAACCAGCATACAACCTGAGATACCAGCAACATTACAACCACTCAGCTCGACCTTTAGCATGAGTGTTGTATGTGGATGTGGAGAAAAAGAGGAGTCTTGCTTTAGAAGCATTAGTTAGTGCTGAAGATGAGCATTTAGCATGTTTGTGCAGTGAGTGTGTGCGTATTCTTTTGCAGTCTTTGTTCTTGATATAAGAAAAACCCAGAATAGACTAAAGCTCTCTGTTTGGGTCTCTAATTTGTCTCACAGCCATAAAGCGTTAGTCTGAGCCCATGCATGCAAATATTGTAGGAAAACTAAAAATAAGTAGAAAACACAAAGATTCAGAGAGTGGATGTGTAAGCCAAGTCTGAATAATCCTCTAAATGTAACAATGGATACATATGCCAGGCTTTTTAATTCTAGTAAGTGCATTAGTTGATGTGAAAAGGTTTAAACTATTCAAACACAGCCTATGTCACGATGCTAATATCCTGTAAGAAAATATAAATATAGCTGTTGCCAGACTATAAATGAACCACTTGTTCCTTGGCCTGGTGACATGTGTTGAGACGTCATCTTAACGTCAAAGAAAGACAGAAAGAGCCAGAGGCTGAGAGAGATGATGTTTGAATTGAAATGATATAATAGTTGTACACAATAGTTCTATTGCATCCAATCAACTGAATCAGTTTGGCCTTGGACTTTGTTTTGTCTCCTTGTAAAGTTGGCCTTACTCATCTTCAGTGGTCTTTGACTGAGGAGCTATTCACTCCTGAAAAATAATACTCAAATGATGTGATCCAGTTATAAGGTTTGGTTGAGGTGCTGGGGTCAGTTTGGTGAGCATTGGTGCAAAGACCATGCATTAAAATCTTGTTTTTCACAGATTTAAGTGCCAAAATGCCTCAGGAGACTTACGTAATGTAAGATACGACGCAAATATAATTCTCTCGCAAACTGTTTGCAAAGATGAAAAACTGAAAAACTGAAAAAAATTGTCATTTTGACAATTTAGCAAATTTTAAGTTGTCTAGTTAGCTTGAGCATGAAACTAACATTTATGAGCGTGGCCGATGGAAAATGTAGACCTTTTCTGCTTCATCACTGTTTAAGCGATCTGTGTGAGCTTTCTGGCTCATCTGACGGTGTTATTGTCTTGTGCTTCTGGGAATAATATACATTACTCATATGGCTCAGACGCAGACAGGAATGCTTATTTCCCTCATGAGTATGTGCACATAAAACACACGCGCGCACACATATATAAGAGGCTAACCAGCACTTGTGCACAATAAACAACCAGGGTGCTACACGCATGTGCTGAGAGGATGTGTATTGATGATGTTGGATTAGCGAGGGAAGGGGCAATAAATGGACAGTGGCTGTCAGCGACGGGGAGATGGAGATAACAGGGAGGAGAGAGTGATGGAGACAGTCATGGGAGTAAGAGGAAAATACGGGCCGGCTCGGATGATGGAAAGTTGGGAGAACGTGTAAAAGAAAATGAGACGGACGCAGGAACGAGCAGGAGATGAAAAAGGGGGGGGGAGTGAGGAAGTGCGTGTTTAGTTTCACGGGCATGAATAGAGTCCTCATTGATCCAGAGACAGAGGCTATCATTCCTGTTCAGTGAGCACAGCACTGCTACAGGGCACGAGGAGGGGGGGTTGCTGGGTGTCAGAGAGGAGCTCAGAGAGAGATACAGTGCAGGGAAATGTGAATAAAACAAGAAAAATAACATCAGGGGCTTACAATTTATTTATTTCTTGCTTTTAAGTTTCCATGTTTAATTTCCATTTTCATACTTTTACACCACTAATGCAACAAATCTCAAATGTGCGTGCTCTTTTTCATTGTATTTACTTCTATGTATCTATGTATACATTCTTTTTCATTGTCATTTGTAGCTTATACATTTCATTACTCAATACATCCAACCGACAGGGCTGCAACTAATGATTATCTTCATTATGGATCGACTTTTTGGCTAATTGACTTGTCGTTTCAGATCTACTATTGACAAAATGTTATTTGTTAATTCTTGTTAGTTTTGGGCAAATGATGCTGGGATAAGTCAGTAATAAAGCTGTTGAAGGAGTGGCCTGGGGTTTGTTTGACTCTTTGTATTTTATTCTATATTATTTGATTTTTTTATTGCCTGTTGTAGTCCACGTTTTGCGCATAAGGACCCTCTTAAAAACAAAAGTGGTTTATCCTTAAAACTTGGAAGAGATAAAAATAAACTTTAATTTCACCCGCATAAGGTTTAACATGTTTGTTTTCCTGCACCGTTAATAGCCTCTAAAATAGCAGGTTTTAAATATCCCAATGTTGGTACCACTTTAACAGCCAGCAGCCTGTGTTTATATTCAGGGGGAACGTGTCAGGGAATGGTGAGAGGGAAAAGATGCACCACAGGAGCAAGCAGATGCCAGACAGGCAGGGAGTGAATAACGGGAGAGAGAGGAAGGAAGAAGGAGGTGCAGAACAGTTGTTCTTCTCTGTGCATTGCTCTCTCAGTACAACGCCTCCCCTCCTGTGTGTGGTGTTGACAGCGTTAGGCAAAACCTGACCACTCACACAGATACGACTAGTCTGCTACAGATGGAGGGACGGCGGATGGGAGGGACGGGGGAGGGGAAGCGAGAGGTGGAGTGAAAATGTCCCAAGGCTACAAAAGACTGGCAGTTGGGGAGAAGTGCAACACAGCAGAGGAGAATGGATAGAGACAGAAGAGAGGCACGAAGACAGTGATAGAGACATTCAGACTGGTTGATTCATTCTTATGATGTCAGATCTTGTACGAAGTGTGTGTCAAGAGGTGCTGACGTGCTCCAGCCGGCAGTGATGAGTAATGCCATGGTTCAAAGGCCTTGTATTCTCAATACACATGGATAGCCGGCTCTTAATGCTAGCAGCGAGGGCAGTGGCCAAACAGAGAAACTCAACAGCGCCACTGATTTCCTGCTCTTGTGTGATCCGATGTGATAAAAGCTGTGAACACTTTTGACTCATGATAGATGACAATGAGGATAATGTGTTCTCATTACAGGCGGCCTCGGGGCAGACACAGAGGAGCGGTTGGTGGAACATCTCCTAAACCCAGCCCACTACAACAAACTGATCCGCCCTGCGACTAATGGCTCCGAGCTGGTCACCGTGCAGCTGATGGTGTCGTTGGCCCAACTCATCAGCGTGGTGAGTGTGCACATATCAGGGCCTTGTGTGTTTGAATCTGTGTGCATCCTTCACAGCACGAGGACAATCCAATATGCTATTCATCATTGCATTATGGTTACACATAAAAAAAAAACTCCATATGATATTAATTACACGTAGAGGGCATTTTTAAGGTGCAACGACTGGACTATTGCTGTTCCGGCTGGAGATTTAAAATGTACAAATAATTTATTTACTCTGCAAATGATTTTGTATTCAGGTCTCGTGGTTAAAGATGTAAAGCTGTCTAATGATGTAAATCACTGGAAATCTCACACCAGTCTGAAAATCATTTGGACATTGGCCCAAGGCCTGATCTGTTCACCAGGTTTCATGGAAAATCTATTCAGCACTTAAAGACTATGGCTCTTATAGACAAACAAACAGTGGTGGAAGAAGTATTATGACAGCAACACCACAGTTTTAACTCTGTAATACAAGTAATACAAGTAATACAAAATCTTACATAAGCAAAAGTAAGAAAATATTGTATAAAGTCACTATGCAGACAAAATAGGTTCCTTAAGTGTTACCCATATTATATATCATACTACTGGATTATTATTATTATTATTATTATTATCATTATTAATGCAGCAACATGTAAGATGCATTTTAATGTTGTAGCTGGCTGTGGTAGAGCTTATTTTACTAATTTTATATATTGGTGAGTGGTTTCATTTGATGTATAACAACGTTAACAATATTTATACAGAATGCTTATTATAGGTTTTGTTTATATTTATCTGCAAAGTAACTACTACGTACAGCTGTTGGATAAATGTAGTGCAGTAAAAGCATAAAGAAACA
>JAVQJF010037701.1:0-46313 GCA_036023855.1 Gadopsis marmoratus
TATATCTTCTTGTTTCTCTCTCTACCCAACCGGTCGAGGCAGATGACCGCCCACCAAGAGCCTGGTTCTGCCTGAGGTTTCTTCCTGTTAAAAGGCAGTTTTTCCTTGCCACTGTCGCCTAGCACTTGCTCATGGTGGAATTGTTGGGTCTGTACATATAGAGTTGGCTTGGACTTGCTCTATATTAACAAGTGCTATGAGATAACTCTGTTATGATATAGAGCTATATAAATAAAAATGAATTGAATTGAACACATTTTCACATTTCCAGTGAAATATCTCGACATCTACGGGACGGATTGGAACATATTTTTTGCACAGATATCCACAGATATCAGAGGATGTATCCCACCGACATGAAAATGGAGCCCGTATTCTTGTTTCTCTATTGTTAACTTAAAAAAGGTATATATAAATATATTGTACATATTTAAATATATATATATATATATATATATATAAAACAAAAAACCCCCAATATATTTGGTTCGATATTACCTGTATACTATCGCTTTGTTTATTTGAGATAGCCTTGTGTGTAAAATAAAGTAGAAAGAACTGGATTTGACACCCATGCAGGACAAACAGCTCCCTGCATCACACCATCCTTCAGCTTTGTTGCTCTGCCACCATCAGTGTGTTTATCTGTTGCTTGACAGCACTGTAAGTGTCTGGACTACTTTCATTTCATTTAACGTGTCTTGTGGTCGCTGGATGGAAGCATGTGTGTACCTGTGTTTTTGTTCGTGAGTGTGTGTGTGTGTGTGTGTGTTGGGGGGGGGGGGGGGGTAGCTCAGCCATGCAGCCTCCTGCTGCAGAGTGACCGCTCAGCACTGCTCACCATGATGAAGTACCAGACACATTCCAGCACTTTAATAACAAATGGGCTGACAGGGAATCATGATGGCGGGGTACTGGCTCAGTCATCAAGTGCAATAATAGATTATTTTAACATTGTGGTTTGGTGCTATAGTCTGAAAGGGTATCTCGTGCTGACACCAAGCTTTGATGATGGGAAGTTACAATAGTAACAGTATGAGATTGTTCTACTTTCTTGCAGTTGTCTCAGCATCTCTATCTTCTGTTTTCTTTCCATCAGGACTCCCTTGCAAATCTCAACCTTCTATTTCTAGTTCCACATGTTGCTCTTGGAGGACGGCCCAACTTCACTTCCGACATGAAGAACCACACGAAAAAACAAACACTGTGGCAGTGGGCAGGAGCTCTGTTGATCTGAATCCGATGACCTTTGACCTCATTTTTTCCACCATCTGACAGGTCATTAAGGGCTGGATTGAACGCCATCAATCAACAACTAACAGATTACAATCGACTCACATTATTGCCTCCCTCCAAATAGTTATTTGAAAGCAAAAACACTTTATCCATCATTTTATCAATCAGTTATCAAAAGACTATTTCAAAAAAAAGAAAAAAGATTGGACCTGCAGTTACACGACAGCAGTCAACCTTGTGACCTCTGATCTACCCCTTTAAAAAGTTTGTTTTACAGAATGTTAGTCTCATGTAATTCTCATATTATTAAGAGAGCTAAAGTTACCGAGCTGAAGAAAAAGAGTTATGTAGGATGGAAAATACTTACCAGTTATGAAAAACCATTAAGAGAGGAAAAAACATGAGAACAAATAACAGACAGGCACTACAGGAAGCGAGTAAATCAAAGCGCTGACCTCTGTGTATCAGTAAATCAGCTATTAGAGCCGTTTCTAAAATTACTGGTCAACAGAATGTGAATGCCTCAAAATAGAAAAATGAACCTTGGCTTTAAAACACTAAAACACAACCTGCAGAGAAATCTGTGAGCTTTGCAACTTAGATTTCTAAAACAAAAGCACCGATTGGCACACAATGGCCGCGAAGCTACAGACTCCGTCTCCCACACCAGTCTGAAGGTATGTGAAGCTCCATACGTCCGTAAACTGAAGGCTGGAGGAGGAATTGTGAACGTAATACAGCAGAACACTGATAAGTGAGACCAACTGTAGTATATTGTTGGAATCGCAGGGCCATAGTCTGCAGACGTTACTGAGAGTGAGCATTATGTGAGCATTGTGTTTTTGTGTGTGTGTGTGTGGGGGGGGGTAATGTGCAACCATAACAACCCACAGTATGAGTCTGATGTCCAACTATTTAAAAGTAACAATGAAATGAAAAATGACTTTTGCACCTTCAGTAATCATCCACATCATAACTTTTTACAATATACTGAAAATCTACTCATTTCTATTTTCTCCCTGTATCAAATGACATTTTTTTAATATGCACTCTCAATTTTCTCCAAAACAAGATGACATGCCATGGTGGTGTATTTTGGATGCCAACCCCTAAAAACACACACAGCAAATCATAATGAAAGGTGCCTTTAGCAGTGACCAACAGACTGACAGCAGCATGTGAAAGTGAGTTGGGACTCGTTGGTCTCGACATGGAACTTGTTGACCCCGACTACGAGATGGACTTTGGACATAATTGCAAAAATAAATTTGAAAGCTACTTGCAACTTTCAAAACAAGGATCTTGCTCTACTTCTTGGATTTATGAAGAATGTAGTGCAACCCCAAGCCTTTTGCTGGATCATGTTCCCTTTTAAGAATATGGTGTTTGCAAAGCTCAAGAATATGACTCCTCGTGTGTTTTGGTCCCGCCCACCTACAGTTCCTCTCTGTTTTATGTCCCACCCCAACATCCCATTTCAATCAGAACTACATAAACAAACAAGACACATGGTCCTTCACTACAAAGATAACCTTTTGAAATATCATTTGGATCCCACTTAGTATCACTTGCTAAATACTCCTTTGCCAGTTGTAATGCTAATGTGAGATTCCACTGCCCTTGGAGAGTCTACTCAAAACACAAGATCGCTATCACCAGACCAGTACTTGGTCACTATTGGACTGTCACGTACACAGCGGGATTTTAAACATTGTCTCATAGGACCTACTTCCCTGACATTTTTATATTTATGTCTTTGACCTTGTGCAAACTAAGACTGTTAGGACAAAAAGTAATTACCCTTGTGAGATCGTAAAATTAGTTTTGTCCTTTTATTCACTCTTAATCTCCTGGGTCTTGCCCCTCAGGATACCAGGGGGCCATCCAGACGTGTCCCCTGGTTGGGAAGGCCCTCACTGGGTAGAGGTCAGTGGGTCTCTGGGCAGGCCAGCCCATGGAAAACCACAGAGGCCATGGGCCGTAGAGAGTGGGAAAATGACACTGGCTCTGCTAATGGAATCATAATAAAGAAAGACATTCATCTGTGTCCCCGCTGATTTACTATCAAAACAAACAGACCTGAGATGTATCTGAGTGCTTAATGGGCCAGTCAGTGGGATTACTTGACCACTTTTAATCATGATTCTGCTCTCCTGTCTCCTTGTCTCCACACGCAGCACTGACATGGAACCTGTGTAAGGTTTCTTTTTTCGATGTCTGCATCCGGCAATTTCTGCGAGTTCAGAAACAGACATTTCGACAAGCACGCGACCTTCACGTAGCAATTGGCCAAGTGTGCAGAGGAGAGGGGAAAAAAGCAAGGTTTGAACATCCAAACCAAAACCCCAAACTGCAGACCCGTATCCGCTTTCTAGACAGCGACAGGGTATTTTTGTCATGATTACCTTGAACTTGGTGCAGTCTGCCTGCGCTGCATTGTTCCTCATCATTCCATGGCCCCTCCCCCAACATTTTTAACTAAGTAGATCACCAGTATGCTAGGTCTGATGGCCTAGCTCCAAGGATCTGTCATCACCAGAATTCAACAGTACAGTACAACAACAAAAACGGTCGGGAACCCCTGGTCTAAGGGGCCTACAAAGTTTATAAAGCCACAGTAGTCTACCTACCTGTGCCATGTGAGCTACTTTAGCGTCAGACGCTAGGAACACCCAGGAACAAGAAATCAACACATCAAATATTGGGCAGATTTCAGAAGACCAAGACTAGCCAACTCGCCACCATGAGCCAGCCACCAAGGCAAATCTGGCATTCTCTCCGATTGTCCTGTCATATATGCACACACACAGCAACCAGCTTTCGTGGAAGCCAAGTTGACGTTGAGGGTTTGGTGCACAGGTGCTTTCTTGCAGCCTCAGGTGGTTTGTTGTTAAGTAATAATTCATGTCACTTGTCCCGTGTCAGTCCCCATGCATGGAACATCTAACTGGGTTAAATTTGACTGGGTGTATATGCTGCACAGGAGGAGAGATGTTTAAATAAAATCCAACTACATTGGATCTGGGCGAGCCTTCTAACTCCACGGGTTTGAAAAGGTTCCCCTTTTGCCGTCACACTCTCCTCCTAATGCTTTAAAGCTATTAACAGTTATTACTGCTACACTCAGTGTGCACTGTTAAAATTCATTAAGAATCTTTCAAAGTCAAGGGTATACACAAATCACACGTTACATGACACCCTCGGTTTATTGTTTCAGCCTCACAGGTCCCATCTATTTGAAACAAAATCTAAAGAAACAAGGTCAAACATAGCAGCCGTTATCTATGAGTTCAAGCTATGGTTCAACGTCAAAACAAGAAGAACACAACCGCGTTGTTACGGACTGAAAGGCCTCCAATCTCTGACATTTCAAAACCGGTAACTAAATACATTTGTAGCATAATGGGGCTTGGCAGGTCGTTCTGGGCCTGTGATTTAGAGGGAAGCGCACGTGTGCATGTGTGTGAGACTGAGGGGGACACAGACTTCAGCTCTCATGTGAGGCTTCTTACTGTTAAACCATTTGAAAAGTCTAATTTACTCACAAACGAAAACCTGGCATCTTGAGACAAGGGGGGAAAAAAAACAAAAAAAAGGCAAGGAGAGAGAAAGAGACCGAGATCATGGTTGTGACAGGTTTATAGGATCCCCTGGAGTGAGAAAGGGTTCTCCATCATACCGACCGCGAGCAACCCACTGAGGGAGGGGTTCACACACCAACACCTCCTGTGTGTGTGTGTGTGTGTGTGTGTGTGTGTGTGTGTGTGTGTGTGTGTGTGTGTGTGTGTGTGTGTGTGTGTGTGTGTGCGTGTGTGTGCGTGTGTGTCCGTGTGACCCAGACCCAAGCTTCAGGCCCCTAATCCATTAATAACAAAATGGCTTCATCTTCCGGAGCGGAGTGCATGTGCAGAGACAACCACACACACACACACACACATTCCTGCAGATATATAGGCATCAGTGACAATGTTGGTCAGTGGGAGGACCATGTACCCATAAGAAGTTAAAGCCTTCCCAGGAAATCAGAAACGTATGTCTGCCGCCACGGTGGTCCTCCGTGGAGGATAATTCTGTCACAACCACAGTCCACAGAGTATCACAGAGCCGACTGGCTCTTCTATCTCTGATTTTATCCACTCTGTAGCTCTCTTTGGCCTACCCTTTCTGCCTGTGTCTCTGACACATTCTTAAGGGTTCGCAAAGATTGTTTATGGTACAGATCCCTTCTGTATTCATATTAGGTCACAGAACCCTTTTAGGTAAAACTTGGTCTCAGGGACTAGCCTTGCAGAGCCAGACTACATCTTTTGTACTCAGTTTTCTGGGATTTTAGTCTGGAAAACATCCACTGAAAATTGACTGACCTAATCAGAATCAGAAACGGGTTTATTGCCAAGTAGGTTTTTCACATACAAGGAATATGCTTCGGTGGTGATGGTGCAATAAAAATTGAATATAAAAATAAGTGAAATAAGACAAAGTAAATAAAATAAAATAATAGCTGAAAGCAAACTCATTCATCAAACTATGGGGAGTAGCTTAGGCATTTATTAGACACCTTTGATGTCATTGAATAGTTGAAAATCTTTCACGAAAGCCGCCATTTTCCCCCAGTATCAGAAGCAAAGACTAATGGCAGCCTCGTGGTGCATTTCTCCAAAAGTGAAGAAAGTTGTTATGTTGTTGAACCCCAGTTGAGATAATATTGAGACAATTGGTTACTATCTTAAACTAATGGTCGTTAATGGTCGTTACTATTAACAGTAACACATTTTTCCTAACCCTCTAGGAGTCCTGTCACAGAGGTGTTACAGACCAAATCAGGCTCTGTGGCAAAAACGCCAGCCCTCCCATTCATTTCAACGTGGGTAGTGAATTCAGGCTGCAGCGTATGGGGACCACAGGGGGTGTCGAAAAAAAAACTATACATTTTTGGAGAAACGTCGTGCTGCGGTGGCCAATCACGTAAGCCGGCGATCAGAGCAGCAGACGCCGCCTCCGTGATGCCTGCACATCAGCTGCTCAACCCTGCCACGAGGGAGTACAGAAGCGTTAATCGCCATGCAGACGCTTGGCGTTGTATCGCTCAAATAGTTGGGATTTTTGGTTAGTATTTCTACATGTGCTACAATCAGCATGGCCATGTAATGACACTCCCACTGATGCTCCCAGTGACTTTAATGGTAAGGATAAACATGTTATATATGCCTTTTTTACATGATCTACCTTCTCCTGAAGGTCATCATCAATTCTTAAACTTTTACCCAATAAAAGCCCGAGGAGCTTAATAAAGTGAGTACAAGTGGTTACTGGCGTTTGCAGGAGCAGAGGTGAGTGAAAATGACACCTATTCACACGCATCATCCATTTACTGCGAGCGCTATATTTTCAGTTGACAAAGGAATTACATTGTCTATATTTACAGTAATGTCTTAAAAATGAAGTGGAAATTATTATTTATATAGTAAGATACTATGGAGCCAGCGACAGACAAGAGCCTTATCAAGAAGTCTAGGAGCGCCTCAGACCCAGCTTTCACAACCACTGGCCTGTAACTCCCATCGTTGTCTCTTCTTTTGCTGCATTTGTTTTCTTTCTGTCGCTCTCCCATATCTCTTCTTCCCACAATGCTCGCTTTCACCGTTTCTCTGATCTCTCAATACGCAGACGTGCACATCGGGAAGATAATTCATAACTTGTGGAGTCTGTTAACTGGTTGAAAAGGGAGAGTTGGCTGGAGCATGGGGCCCGGGCTTATTTAAGAGCCTATAAATGATGTGGAGGGCGACCTTTCAACTCTGCTGACCTTTGACAGCAGGGCGACATTTCGGAGATTATCTCCTCTGCTCTCTCCTCGCGGGTGAAAGACGAGCGGACTGCGTGTGCACTTGTGAGCATGTGTGTTGAACACAAGTGATTCACAGCTGAGGACACACTCTCTGAGAGACTAGGGGTGCAGTCAGTCATGCTGAGCCCCGCTAAGGAAAAGGTGAAGCCTGTTATTTATCAGTGTCGTGAGGTTTCACCGCAGTAAAAATGTGCAGACAGAAACCACAGAAGACAAACGGCACGGCTATATTTCAAACCTGAGAATAAGCTATGCTATGTGAAGAAAACAGTAAAACACTGCGAGGTTTAAGTTTAGATGCCTGTTGTTTTCTTTTAATTCTACTGAAGTGTTCAGCTGTTAAAGGGGTAGTTAACTGATTTACTGTGTGAAAAGACTCACTCGTAGCTGATGGGAGGTATTCACAGATTTGGTTTGGGAGGAATGGGTTTAGACAGGTATGCCATGTAGCTTAAACTCAGATTAGTGAAATGATGAGAAGGAAAAAAACAAGGATAGCTCCATAGGCTGATCCTATTGTTGTTGTATAGTTTTTACATGATCACATGAAAAGACGTAAGCTCCAGCAGGTGGTGGTCCTGAAGCAAATCTTCAACTTTTTATTTTTCTCCTAATTTCAACTTCGGATACTTTAATAGTTTGAATTTATTATATTATAGAGAAAAAAAAAGATTGGTAAAAATTATTTTAGAGGGGTCTGCACTTAATAACGTTTTTGCACACAAATCCAACAAGAGAGTTGAACAGGCAGCTGCGAGCAGGAGACTTAACATAGGGAGATGCAGAAAACTGCACCTTCCTGTATAGAACTAAACTGCACGTGCACAAAGCAGCCACCACGCGCAGCAGAGTTTCTGCTTGGCAAGCACCAGAGGGCATACACGCGCTCGCTGGTTCACTCTGCCCTCTTAGGATTGGTCAATTCAATGCGATCACACACCCACGACCTCCTTTGATTGGCAGCTTCTGTTCCGCACCGAAAAACAGGCAGACAGTTTGGCCAGAGGCTCGTTATTCAAACTGAAAGCTTCCTATCTGACAGAAATAAATGGAAACCAATGATTTCCTGGTCACGATAGTAGTGAAAATATTTTCCAAAACCTATAACAGTATATAATGCATTTAAAAATGGTCAACAGAAAATGTAAAGTTTACACATAGTATGTAGTTGAGAGTTAAAGTGTCCATACACAGTGGTATGGTCCTTTAAGATTCAGTGCATCTAGATTAGGAACCAATAAGTGAAAATGAGAAGGAGGATTTTTTCACTGCTGGACACCCAAGTTAACCAGGACAAACTACTCGTTTAATTTGAATGAATAAATAATGTTGAATGGATATATGTCAGAAGAGTTTCCATTTAGAACAAAAATAGAAAAAAAGGAAGCGCTATTCTACAGTGTAAGGTGAGTTAAGAGGAGCAGCATCCCGCCCTCTCCATAATAATCTGCTCATTTAAGTATTTTTACAGGGACAAGGGAGCAGCTGCACTGCTTCACTTTAAGACTCCGTGTCCACTCAGAGTGCCAGGATTGCACTCAGCCTCCATCTCAGCAGACATCCACTGCACCGTTTAATACGACTTCCCGGCCAGATTTACTGTGATGGCGTTTGAGCCAAAGAGGTATAATATGACAAAACACGGCCCCATAACCCCTGGATATTCAACAATGTTTAGTGGTGAGACCCATTTAGCTGGAGGATTGGCAAATATATTGCTTTCCTCCCTTCTCATGTACAGAATTTCAATAAAATGGGGCAGTAAATCAGCTTTGAATTCAAACTTGTGACCGCTCTTTTACTGTATAGGCCCCTGTATTAGTGCGCGGGGGGGGGGGGTGCTGCTGCTGCTGCATTGTATTGTGTCGTCATTTGCATTTTATCAATGCAATCCTTTTAGCCTCTGCTGAAACTAACATGTAGTAAAGTGGGACAAACACTGTACTTATAACATTAGGCGCAAATGAAAGATAGTTACACTAAACCTTTTCTATAGTTTTGCAGAAATACAAGTGATACAGCAGGTGGCATAGACATACAGAATCTAATGTCTAAAGTGTTTTTTTCCCATGATGCCCACCTCTTAGGGGTTGTTTTAACATCAAATAACACACTCACACAATCCAGTGTGTGCTGGGGGACACGTTGATGGAATGTGAATGTCAGCGGTCCCTTTATTTACTCTCCATATAAAACACTGAGCAGTAATTAACAGCAGGTATCCTCCCTAGCCAGAGGGTAATTGACTGTTTCAAAGCGCCAAGACTTCATAACCCTCTGTGTGTGTGTGTGTGTGTGTGTGTGTGCGTGTGTGTGTGTAAAAGGGAGAGGAAGAGACAGAAACTGTATGTGAGAGAGAAACCGAAGGTGTATGCGTTTGTGTGCGGCGCGAGTGTATTAAAATTAACTCCTTTATATTCTGCACCTCCCCCACCTCTCCTCCCCTCCCCTCCCTTCCTCCCAGGAAGGATAAGGGTCAGCGGTGGTGGTGGGCAGAGCCGCTCAAACGCTCCACATTTCTTTATGAGCGCATTAACATTCATGCGTATTCATTATCAGTAAGTGTAGTAAGATGGACCAAGCGGAGACCTTGTGCCACCATCAAAATGTGCGCTGTTAATTTCAGTATGTGAGCAGAATGTTTGTCGAGAGCTTGGCAGTCAGCGACGGAAACGTCCCTATACATGTACCTGTCCTGCATCAGGATTCTGAAAATGTTTCTGCGTGAGCAAAAGGCGAAATCAGCTTCACGTTTCTTACACAAAAGTATTCACTTGACTTTCATACTTTTCATAATTCCCTTTTATTGCCATTCTCATTCCCAAGTGGCTTAAACCCTGAAAGACAAAGAGCAACAGTGCAACATAGCCCCTTGCCTACATGCACCATAACCCTTAAGAGAAGCCAGATTTTATATTTCAACAAATGTCAGCTCTGGACTTTAGTACATTTCCATACATATTCTGCCAAAAATCTGGTGGGAACATTAATCATCATCACATCACGACGGGATCATTTGATTGAGATGAACGATTGTGTAGATGAAGAAACACCAAATTATGTTGAAAATCAAGAGGATATTAGAAGCATATTCCTAATCTTGAAAACATAACCGTTAGAATTTTGCATTTTCAAAACTTTGTCCAAACCCTGTGTATACACTGTATATTAGCCACTAAGGTCTTTGTCTCTGCCAATTGGGGTTTCACTATCTGATTGGCCCTAGAACAGATCAGTTTCCAGGATAACTATCCTACTTCCAAGGAATCTGACTGGAGACCCCCTAAGTTTTCCGTCGTCAAATTATTCATCCAACCTGCAACAGCGTCCTGTAAGCTGATCCAAAGAGAACCAAGATCATCTTTGCCTCTGCTGCTCAGCTCAGAGATGTTTACTTAACCAAAGCTGTTTTACTGTGTTGTTCTTCCAAAAGCTTTGCCACTTCATTAAAGTACACCAGACATGTACTACAGTACATCAGACATGTACTACAGTACTTTATGTAGCAGTCAATCTAATGAGAGGCCATGCATCTGTGGTCAGCTGCTTCATGCTCCCAGGGCCAAATGTTCTTTCCTCCATCATCCTCACAGGGAACATAAAGTTAACGAGAGGCTTGTTGGGACGCGTTAATTAGACTGTATGTTTGCCAATTGATTTTTGTTAATTACGGTTGGAGGGCTGTGCTAATTGTTAAGTCTTAATTTACAATACGTGTTGCCAGACCCCAACCAGGTGTGTCCCAAGTCGTAATTGCCCCAACAGCAGCAGCAGGAACAACATGGTGTCAACCAAAGGTGCCTCCACAATTAGAGCTCCTCTGAGTACATGCCACCCTGATTGGCCATGACGCTAATTAATGTTAATTAGCATGTTAACAGTTACAGGCCTTATTATCTGGCCCCAGTGCTTGGCCTTCGCTGTTTATCTGGCTGTTTGCTATGAAATGCATGACATACTGTGAACACATGACAGCAGTAAACCAAATGTAACACATACTGTTTGGTTGTTTCAATAAATGTGTCCTCACCTATACAGGACAACCAGCTGTTTGGAGGTTTTGCTCTGCCAAGTTATGTCTGGTCGGTGAGGCAGTAGAGGGCTGGCTGTATTGTTGATCAAACTGTACCTGTGACGGGACGGGCTAGAATATATCAGGGCTAGAACCAAATTCAGTGCCAAGTGAAAACACACATACTAACGTCTTTTATGTAGATTATTTGGGAAACAGCTGCTACAATTGGCAACTTCATGAAGCCATCAAATGACAAGTAAATCCACATGTAAACCAAACGTTTAATTTTTGCAGATATGATAATGCATATATTTCAACACTGCATTATACACATACAGCTGTATGTTCAAATAGAATCTTTAAGATTGAGCAACATAAACAAACTAACAGAGCAGTTTTCCATTCAAATAAATTGTACAAATGTTTTTAGAGCAGTAATGTGAACAGGCAATGAGCCAAACACAGCCAAACACATTTTTTACAGCTTAGGCTCTTATAATTTTGCAAATAAAACCCACTGCATGTAAGCAGAAGGGAACATATAAAGTTGAAAGGAATTGTTAATACATCTATATAATAAAAGTGACAGCATTTAGAACATTTAAACCTACACTATCAGTAGTTACCAATATGTGCTACAGAAAAAAAACATATGTAATGTAACTAGATCCTGTTCTATTGAGGGATGCTACAGTAAGTTTTGGTGGTTTAGTTGTCAGTTCTTCGTCTTTTGGGCAGACGGAGCCTCTCTGTGTTGAGGAACTGTTCGATTTTAGCGATCTGTTCTCTGAATGATGACTGCTGGTCTTCTCTCTCCTGGGAGCATGAGGGTTCCGGGTCTGACCCTGATCTTGGGCCTGCAGGTGGGGTAGGAGCTCTGCTACACCTGTCGCAAGGACAAACTAGCAATTATACTATGGCCCTGTTTACACCTGGCATTAACATCTTTGTCTTGGGCGATCTGATCATAAGTGGACAGCTCTAAGTACAGGTGTGAATGCACCCAAGATCACCGAGATCTGATCGCTCAGACTACATTCGGAGGTGGCCTGAGTCGCATATTTGTTATTTGTTTAGCAGTGTGTACGTGACTGCTGTCCTCTGCGTAAGCGGAAGTATGAAGTTATTCGCACGCCAACAATGCTATATTAAAGTGTGAAACACAATATAGAGATATATTGCCAGCGCGTCAAATATCTTGGGCGATTTGGTTTGCCTGGAACACGCCAGGGAATAGACCAACTCTGTATTGTTTTGATTTTGTCCGCGTGCCAAGGTCTATGCAAAGTTCTTCTTCTTCGTTTAATTTCTGCCAGACTATGGGCACGGAATGTGCATTTCTGCCTCCCACCGGTTAAAAACAACAATGCATTTGGTCGGAAATGATGTACGTGTTTATTTGCAAATAGAGCAGGGGAGTGAGATCATCACGAGTGGTCACTCAAGACACATGTTAATGCCAGGTGTAAACAGGGTCTATGACTCCCAATGATAGAGCTCTTGGACATAAACACTTGACATGAAACATAATGAACTCACCTTCATATTATGTTCAATTATTGAGTTAAAACTGATAACTGTAACTTATTTTGTTCAAATATAACATTTATTTGTAACGTGCATGGTGCAGCAGTGTTAGGCATTATGACTGACTGTGCTTGCCCTCACTGTCTTAACTCTCACTGCTCTGGGTAAGGGACAGTAGCGGCTGGCTACCTTCTGGCTGCAGAAATAAAGTCATGCCTGCATAAATATAACTGTGAAATATGACAGTGGTGCAACATCTACATCATCCTGTGTTATTTAGTGCTTAATGTCATCAGTTGAGTTAATAATGAATTATCAAGGATGCTACCTGGCTGGTCAAGACCCTTTATCCATGAGGCCATGGATGATCTGCAACTTTTGTAACCTCGGTTGTATTTCAAACATCATTTCAAGTAACCTCTTCTCGACAATGTGAAGTTGAAAACTTGCACATCTACTGTGCAACTGCAATAATAGTCAAAATACTAATGACATTACGCTCACCAAACACACAAGACGTTTGTGCAAGGTAGTGCAAGGTAGAACATCTATATTATAGTTCAAAAGATGGGGGTCCTCTTTATGTAGGATAAATGGACTTACCCAGGGGTGGTCTGCCATGACAGTCTGCTGACTGTGATGGAGGATGTGGAGACTGGAAAAGAACTGATGGGGAGAGAAGATCTGCTCTCCTATGTAAAAACAAAACCAAATAGTAGAACTCAAAACTCTACTGTGAAACAGTGGTGTTTGCTTTATATTTAGCCTGTAAAGAAAAAGTAGTTAAAGGAGTAATTGTTTCTCACGCCTCAGTACCTCCTGAGGAACATGAACATTTGTAGTAACAGGAACAACAAATGCAGGGCAGACATTAACCAGTGGCAATTGATATGTAACAGTCTCCAGCCTAGAGAAAGTAGCCAGGTCCGGACTGAACTCTGTGTGACGTTCCCAGTGTTCAGTCTCTCACTGCAATTTGTTCAGCTATCAGACCCGTTTTTTCCTCGTACTCCAGGCATGTTGCACTCTATCTCCCTCAATTGCCAGCACCTGGATCTTATAAAACACAGAGTGACAGTTTGCGGTGATGGTGACAAAAGAGAGCATGAGAGTGTGTGAGAGTGTAAAAGTGAAGCAGAGGTTGAAAAAGAGAGGACTAGCTAGAGAACGGAGAAAGTGAGTTAGCGAGAGACGGATGATGAAGTGAGAGAGGAAGAGAGAGAGTGAGGGGATGGATAAAGACTGAGTAAGTGAGAGAGGAGAGGTACCCAAGCATCATTAGGTTGATTTTCTTCCACAGGTCATTAATTCTGTCTGTCTGGCTGTCTACAGGACGTCTACGACTTCACTCAACACCTGACTTAACATTTGCCAATGTTTTATACTTCTAGAATCTTTCTCAAGATATTCTGTACATTTTGTTAAATGTGTTGTCCTGAGCGAACATTTGCTTGCTCTCACATTCTGAGCTTTTTTGGACCACGAAAATGTTGAAAAAGCATCATCATATCTAGTTCTTATGAAGACGTGTCAGGTATATATATAACAGACATGTTCATTAAGCTCGAGCACAGATTTCCCCTGGGCTCCACTCAGACACAGTTTATAAGATGATGAAGCTCACAATCCGTAGAATAGAAATTACCTCAAACCAATTTATTTGATAGAGAAAATAGTTTATAAAGGTCATTCTAATTTCCTCTGAGGCAGCTCACATGTTTCTACGTGAACATCGCACTGTTGCCATTTCCTGCTGTCTCGGCATCAAGCCTTAACGCGGAACAATGTTGTGGTTTTACTGTGATGAAAAATACTCGGACATGGGGCTTCAATGGTTCAAATAAAATTATCCACATAGCTGTAAGTTGAGATTCTACAGAGAGGAATCATTAATACATCATATGAGATAGAGGGGAATGTGAATCTACCTGTAACATTGGGATCAGTTTGATCAGTGTGTGGAGCTTAATATAACTTTTGAGTATCAAATTGTGAGTAATGCTGCATTCACATGGAATCGGGCAGAAGGCATCATGTTAGTGGACGAGAGCAGGACTGTAAAATTAGGCGAGGCCGGCAGAAAATACCGGCAATGATAACGTTGCCGTTCAAAGTGAAAATATTTTATCTTTTTGCCGTCTTCCACTGAGGAATTTCCAATGGTACTTAGCTCCCTCACACGAGGAGAAAACCTGGGCGATCTGGACAACGAGAAGCTGAAAACGTCTTCTTTTCAGACAAACATAAAGAAGGGATTCACCAAGTGCAGTTCTCTCACTGTCCCATGTTGGAAATGAATGAAAGACCTTTAGTTTTAAAGGGCCTTTAACCTTCATTTGAAATTTGCAACAGAATATTAAGAAAGCTGCATTTTAAAGCTACATGCATTACTAGAATAATTACATAAGATAATAGACACAAAATCATTTTATTTAATATACATTATTCCATTCTTTGTAGCAACATATCATCATGTGTGGTTGGCTTTGAAGTCCTGCCATTCCGTTGGTCTGTTTGTAAGTTTTTCCTGTGCCGTCCTGAAGGTGTTGTCAGTCTAAGTTCTGAATGATTCCATGTGAATGCAGCATAATTCAGAAAAGAGCAGCGTCTTACTTCACAATAGGTTCTGTAACTGACCACGTCTGCTGTTGCTGTCTCTCCCACAGCCTTCCACTCTCCCTGCTGATGTCTCCTCGAGGAAGCTGCAGTCCCAGAGACACTGGAGGCATTCAACAGATCCGACGCCCTGGTAATCACCAGGGGGACTAGGAAGAATGAGGTGAGATGGCAAGAACAGCAAGAAGGTAAGAATGAATGATCATTAGAGATGGTATGAAATACAGATGTACACTGAATTCACTCTGTAAGAGGTTACCGGTGGGCCAACAGTGCAGTACTACTGTGTTACACAATGGCGTAATGCTGTTCTAATGGAATGGATCATATACAGTAAATGCATCAATCACCTTGGTTGTGCTTGCTCTTGAGGAACATTGTGCTGGCAGGATGTCTGCGGAGTCCACCAGGATCACTTGGATGTTGTTCAGACATGGGGGATCCCTGAAAAAACACCAATGTTTTACAGAGACCAAGATAACCACTGTAAAAATGCTTATCATATACTGTATTCACTAATATGTTTGTATGCATCCCCAAAGGTGAGTAAAATGTTATCACAACACAAATTTATCTTTAAGGCTCTCTTGAAGTCTACTATATGGTAATGCTTTTATAAAAATATTAAAATTGTAATACCTGAACAAACTGCTGCAGGAGAGAGACAGCTGACTTAGTTCTGGAGGTTACTGTTTTCCTCTGACCACTGCACCAGTCAAATGAGGACCTGTAAGTCCTATTGCTGGGCAGAGAGGACTCAATAATATCATCAAGCAGAATTTCTTTTGCTGGGGACTGTTCGGCGAGTTTTGCGCTGCTGGTCTTTGGTGACCTCTCATGACTTGTACGGACAGACAGCTTCAAATCAGTCTCACATTTAGTCGTCTTTGCACCTCCCGCGTCTTCTATGTTGTCATTTCTCATGTGCTCCTGACGGCTGCCGGTCTCAACCTCAACATCAAGGTCCTCGGTATCCATTGCGATATCGACATAGGAACTCAAATTTGATTTTCCCACAGGTTCCTGGGCAGCCTCACAGGCATCGTTTTCACGTGTGTCTACATTTGACTGACCTTCCCTCATCTTATGTTCACCAGAATCACCATCCTCATCTTCAGTCACCAGAGACTTCGGATGTCCATCCGCCTGCTTTGAGATCTCCTGACTTTGAGGTTGCGGTTCAAGAATTGTTCTCACTAATGTGCAATCTATACTCACATGGGTATCACACACCTCATGTATTTGCTTCATGCCGCTGGTCATGTCAGGAGGCTTATTAGGTTGTGTTTGTGCTATAGTTGTCTCTAACTCTTGGGTACTGACTATAACGTCCAACTGAGCAGCTAATGTTGCAGTACTGGTCTGTGAATGGTCAGAAACGTCAGTGGTGATATTGGCTGCTAATTTGTCCGACGGCATCTCTTCTGTGGTTTTCTCACACACTTCATGAACTGGACTGGGCAGCTGAGTAAGTGACTCCACAACGGTTTGGACCTGATCATGACAAAGGCATCGCACCTCTTCAATGACTGACTTTGGCCCGACTTCTCTCCTAATCTCATATGCTATGTTCACATGGCTGGAGTCAGCATTCTTCTCACTGACTTTCTGACAGAGACTTTGTGAGCAGTCTGAGGGCTCGCAGAGCGCCAGTGGTAGCTCAGTGTCCATGAAGTCAATGACCCTCAGTGTGCCGCTCTTCTCTGTAGCTGTATCAGTAGTCGTCTGGGCCGGTGTCTGGTTTTCTGGTGTTTCTGGTGTGTGTGGCCCTGTCTTTCCTCTCTTCTTCACTCTATCTGTCCCTTCACCCCCCACTCTATCTTTTGTTTCTGTTTGAGTCCGTGTAGTATCCCCTGTTGCCTCTGTTGACCGCTGGCTATCCTCTCGTCTGTCTGCTCTATCTGCTGTTTGACCCATGAGCGTTCCACTCTTTTCTCCAGTACTTCCTCCCTTCTTCACATCTTCTCCTCTGACCTCTTCTCTATTCCACTGCTGCTCCTCTTTGTTGTTTTTTCCTTGTTTCACATCATCCTTCCATCCCTGTTCTTTCTCACTTCTTCCTCCATTCCCATCATCAATCGTTTGTTTGCTCAGTAAATCTACAGATCCTTTGGTAGACCTGTAGCTTGGTACAGTTGATGTATTGCTCACACAGCTACCTTTGCTAATCAGCAGACCATCATCAGACACAGAGGAAGTAGTATGAATAAAATCTGAAACTACCTCAGGATCACTCTCACTTGTGTTAGTGTTGTGAATGTATTTGTTTAATATGCTGGCGTCACTGCCTGTTGTTCCAGAAAGACTGCAGAGGCTGAAAAGGTTGTTGTTGGTAATTGGGCAGCCAGACAGGTTTGAAGGGTTTAGGGGCTGTTTAAATTGAGATTCTCGATGGTGGTTTGGGGTGTCCAGTCCTGAAAGAGAACACAACATACATGTTCAGAAAATTGCACTACTCATAAAAATGCTATGTATTGCTTGTGTGTTCTGCGTAAAATGCTATTCTAAATTCTCAGAACAGAACAAGTAATATATGAGGTAAAAATATGTTTGTCCACTGTATGTTTATATTTAGCTGGCTGACCTCCAGTTGCTCCAGTGGCAGCTAGCGTGGTCATGGCTCCTGTGTCCTCCAGACAGTCTGGGCTTTTGGCCTGAGTGGAGGTCGTGTGCGGCAGACTGCTGAAGTTAGGCAGCTCAGAGCTGGAGATGGGTTCTGTAACAGTTTCCTCTCTTCTGATTTCCTCGACTAAAGTGGGGGAGATCTGGGTAGAAACGCTGGGGCTCTGACTGCGGTCTCTCATCTGTGTTGGGAAAAATAAAAAGTCACATGCATAGGGTGCACAGTTGCTTTTAATTCACCTCTTATCCACAAGCTGTGGCCAAACTCATTCACACGACAGTGTATGCATGGTGAACAGCAATGGCCTGAGCTAGTTTTTTTCTCTGTTACTTTAGTTGACAGGTGTTTCTGTTATTAACATGTTGGATGTCACTTCGTTCAGCTACACTTGCTTTTATTCCCACTTTTGCTACAGAATATGACACCATGTACAAGGCTCATGCAGCTTTTTAAGAGTAAAATCCAAGCTCTTTCAAGGTACAAAAATCGAAAAATGTCAAGCCTCTCAAAGCCTTTATCAACACATATAAAATTGTTACTATAAATGCCAGAAGACAACAAACAAATATGACGAAGGGATGGATTCATTTCAAATAGGAAAAGATTTTTGGTTCACATGTGTGATTGTGTAGATAATGAAACAGATTATGTTGAAAATCAAGCATTTTGTCCAAACTTTCAACACTTTGTACGAACTCTGCATACAACAAGGTCACACTAACAAACTGCTTCTCAGTTTAGGCTTTCCTAACGATTCTGGCAAAAATAATGTTGTCAGTTCAAGTTGTCACATCCCTGAACAGCTGATTATGGACTTCTAGTGCCTCCCAACTGCTTCAACAATATTTTGTTAGAAACACATTGAAGCATACAGGAATCCAACACAACTGCACCCCTGCCTCCAAACTGACCATAGTGCTTAATCAATACAGTCTCAACACAAACTGACCATTAGCTTCAGATTTATTTGATTGTGTAGTTTTGTGTCTGTACCTCCAATTCATATATATGATGAGCCTGCACTTTGGCCTGTGAAGACAGTTCAGTGTGTTTCTGATGAAGCTCGCTGTAAGCCTCTGTCACTGCTTGAAGGTCCTGCTGCTCACTATTGATGCGATCCAGAAATGTTGCCTTCTGTTTAATACAAACACACAAACAAACAAAAATAGATGATCAAACTTTTCAGAGATTCCAGTATGACAAACAACAATGAATCACTAACATTTGACCTGTTTTTGACATTACAATCTAACCTGACAAATGCTTTTGTTATATGAAAATGTCACCACCCTGCTGCCCTCTTTTTCTTCTACCTCTTTGTGCCAGCAGGTCTTGGAAGCAGCGTAGCTCTCCATCAGTTGGGCCACCTTGTCTTCCATTGCTGTGCTTTTCTCTCGCATCACCTCATGTTCCTGCTTAAGGCCCTGCAGTAAAATTAATCACCCATAGAATTTTTAATGCAATACTAAATTTTTATGTGTTTATTTAACGCGAACAGAAGGTCTTAAACATGGCAGGGAGAGAGAGGGCTTCTTGCTAATACAAATCAGTTGGCTTGTGTCATTTTAATAATGATTTTAATAAATGACTGAATAGGTGAATTAAAAATGAGAAGGGGGTGCAGAGATAAGAAAAGAGAATAATAAACTGTAAAGCCATAAATGGAGAATAAACACTAACTATCATTCAGTTGCGGAGGGGAGCACATTCACTAATGTATATGTAGTATACAACACCACATTCATCACATTTATGAGAAGAGACACTGGTCGTCATTTATTTCTGTCCTTGTGTAAATTCACTCCATAATCATTTAAACAGATCCTGAAAAATTCCTCATCTGTGTGGGACCAATACGTGGTGCAGGGTTTTACCTGGAGAAATACACCACATTCCCTATCATTCAAATCTGTTTTGACATATAGTACATTTGCTTGAACAAGTCCTCCAACCCATACGACCACATAGGTCTAATAGGACCCACATGCGCGTTTCCTAAATTAGCGCTCCTACTGGTGGTAGGAGATATGATTCCAAAAACGATGGAATAGGTAGTTCGCCAATTACAAAACAACATATAGGTGTACCTGACCTTCGTCGTCATGGTAACAATAATCAACACATGGTTAACATTGTAAAGCACTATGGCTACTATGTCAAAACAGCTTTACTTTGATAGAAAACTATTTTTCTCTATGTTTCTTAATGAAACTACTTTTGACAGTAAATAAGGTGCTGAAGATCTACGCGGTCTGCCCTGTTGTAGCAGTCCATGACTTTTCATGATTTACTGAAACCTCCACTATAAGCTAGGTTTCTCGTTTATCTGCTTTTGAGCTCTTTTTCAGCTTAAATTCTTTATTAAATTTAAATTGTATTTCAACCAACATATCAATAAATGATACGGTGGGAGACAGGACAACATGGTATGAATCTAGACTCAGATGGCAAGAAACAAGTATTCAAAAAAAGGCAATTTAAGGCAAGTATGAGTCTATGCTTATGTATATGCGCCCGATATGAACAGTTATGTCCATAAACCAGCAACGGGTGAAAGACTCTGACCTGGTACTGCTCTCTTTGTGTCTGCAGCTCCAACTCAACCCTGCTTAGAGTCTGTGTCTGACTCAACAACAGCTGCTGAGTGTGCTGCAGAGATCTCATCACCTCCTGTACAAAACACACAATATAGGTAACCACATTAAAGCCACACCACATACAGTAAGTTATATGTCCGTCCAAACGGTTTTGGCTTATTTGCCCTTTTAAGCCATAAAATGTTAAATACAATTTCTTCCAGTGTAAGAAAGTACACTTTTTCAGAATGACTCTGGACAGCAAACCATCCTCCAAAACAGCCACTGTTCCACTGCAGAAGGGCCCCAAAGTTACAAGTTACTGTTATCAAGTACCATGGCCTTTATGGTGTATCTATGTCTAATGTACTGTTACGCATCTGTTTTTTCAGTGCTGATAGTTTTATCAGGTGAGCCAATCTATGTGCTGGTGGTATATCGTAACGGACGTCATGCCGTTAAAAGCAGTGTTCTTCAGTAGGTTAGTCGAGTGATGGACTAAGGCTGTGCAGTGCAAAAACTTTCATTACAAGTGATGTATGTGTTAATGAAAAGTGTGTATTTATCCGCTGCAGTATTGTATCGTTTTGGAATGCTGTGCAACTGTTGCTGTAGTCCGACACATCAGTTGAGAAACAGCATCATGGTTATATGGTAGTGGTCACATGTGGTTTGCTTTGTACTTTCCAGCTTCTTACCTGCTTCTCTGCTCGTACAGCTACGTTTTCCTCACCCAGTTCGGTGTTGATTTCAATTTCCTAAGCACGCAAAGGGAATATATAAAATGAATGCATCATTATTAGCTTTCCGGCCAATTGTTTTTATTTCGACTAGTTTTGTAGTTGAAAAGTGTACTTTTAATTGTATTAATATTTCTGATTGATATTTACCATGTTGAGTTTCTGGTGCAGCTGCTGTATACGCTGCTCTGTTCCTGTAGGACAGGGCTTGTCATATCTAGCTGATGATATTTTGGCCTTCATCAGCTTCTTTCTGACCTCCTCCAACTCCTGAGAAAGCACCATACATTCAAGTTGATTACTCAAGATTTCATCTATATACTTATATAATTGAATGCTTTTTCTAGGGCAACCATGGATTCTTTTGTGTTCTTATTGTTTATATTCTTGTGTGTATTGGTGTTTTTGCATTAAAGCTACTGGATGCATACATTTCCCTCAGGATCAATTAAGTATATATTTATCTATCTATGACACAGGATAACAAAGTGACAACGGTTGCAAACATCAGGAGCACCCCCTTGCTAGATATGTTAAATAATTCCAAATCTTAATGCATTTTCCACATACCTTTTGCAGTAACACTATGGTTGCTTCGTGTTTTCCATTTGCAGAAGTTAGCTTCATATTTATTCTCATGGCCTCATCAACTGTAAGAATTACACAGGCACGACACCATCACACATAATGCTATGACAGTGTAATTGGCTACAACTTGAGCAACTTGGGCTACCTGATAATGTAAAGCCTTCTCTTCCTGTTAACAGCACATAATTCATATTCACAACAGCATGCCAACGTACTTCAACAATACCTACAGTACTGTCTATATTACTGTAAGCCTTCAGAGAAGCTGCTATCTGCTATTGTCAACATTCATACACACACGCTTTACGAAATCTGTCTTCCTTTAAGTAAACATGTTGCTCTAAATGGTGGATCACAGATACATTTAAAAACTAGTGCAAAGTTTAATTTACTCTTTGAATGAACCAAATGGTGGCGAAGACACGGGATTTAAGCAGCTGGGGTTTGGCACTATAAAGTCTAGAGCTTATCATTAATAGTGTAATAGTGATAAACACTCAGTCCGGGACCCAAAACTGGGCAAAAGGTCATCTCAGACAAAAGTTCATTGAACCTTGAGCCACCTGGGCTGCAGCAGCAGAAAGACATGCCTGGTTCCTCTAATGTCAGCTGACAGGTAGAGTACATACAGAGCTACATTACA
The DNA here is from genome assembly GCA_036023855.1 of Gadopsis marmoratus. Taxonomy (NCBI): domain Eukaryota; kingdom Metazoa; phylum Chordata; class Actinopteri; order Centrarchiformes; family Percichthyidae; genus Gadopsis; species Gadopsis marmoratus. The sequence goes on from JAVQJF010037701.1 coordinate 22,413, forward strand.
CACGTGTTTATAGAAGTGGATGACTGAAATGTCTCATTTAACAGCAGGATGCAACAGCATTGATGTCAACAGCATGGATCCATGGAGGCTGCTGATATTAATGTTGTGGGAATGTTTTATTGGCTCACATAAAGCCCCCGTGGTAGCGCACTCAACTTTGTAGCTGACCTGGGAGATTCTCATGTCCACAGTTTACTCTGGAGGAGCATTTAAAAAGGAACATGAGATTGACCTTTGCTCATTACCCAGATCTCGACCCCAAAATAATGTATTTGGGACGAAGTGAAACAGAATATTTGCGGGACTGGACATGCTGCTGAAAAATTCTGAAAGACCCGAGTCATACTACTGTAGTCTAGAGCCTGATCCGTGTGAACTGTTTCCAGCACCTTGCTACATTCATTCCCTAAAGAATTCAGGCTCTTCTGGGGCAAACCGGGGCCTCTTGTGGAAAGATGTAATTAACTGAACACTGCGAATACATTTGTTAGGCACGCCACCTCAGTAACATTCAATAACACTTACTGATGTACTCTATGTATCCTGAACCTTGTAGAACGTTGTGTCCATACATCTGTCTTTCTGCGTATGTACCTATCCATCTATTCATTACCATTTTGCTCTAAGTTCTCGTGGGCCTGCTTGACAACGGCACACTGCCGTGACAGAGCACTGAAGCGCTTCTCAACCTCCCCCAGCTGGTTCAAGTGGCTGTCCTTTGACCTGCTCTGCAACGCTAGTTTCTGCTCCTGTGGAAGGGGTATAGTTAAAACAGACAAAGAAATGAGCGCCCTCTACAGAGAGAAGAATCCAAGGAAACCGTTGCCAAAGCACTGGAGACTGTTTGACTCACAGATCTGTGAGCAACACAAGCGTACCTCCTAAAATACTGCAAGCATGAATCAATCAGTTGACTCATAGAGAAATGTCAAATGTTTCTTTTTGTAAAGCAATAGTTCAACATCTTGGAAAATATTCACTTTCTTGCAGAGCGACAAGATTCCAATGCCTGAAATGGGCCAGTACTACTGATTTTGCTACCTTCGGAAAGTCTAGCCGTTTCCCTCTTGCTTTCAGTCTTTCTGTCATGCTAAGCTAACTGGCTGCTGGCTCTAGTCCTGTACTCATTTTGTCAGACATAGAATTCAACAGGGGAAACAGCTGTCAAGTGATTGAGAGGATCATGGCCCAACACAGCCTGTCTGTTTCTGCGGGCTGAAGGAATTAACTCGGCGCATGCCTCGGAGCACTTTACTGCTCTCCAAACTGCCGTTGTAGTTTGATTGTCTGTATCAAGCAGAGCAGACTCTTTTCTTTGCTCTCGTTTCCCCACTCCCTCCATTCACTGTCATTCTCACTCCCTCCTATCCCTCTCTCCAATACACTAGCTCGAGTCGACTCCCTCTCACTCTGCTGAGCCCCCGTTATGTGAAGGAGGTTAAACCGAGCGAGGCCCAGTTATAAAATATTTTAATAGAGATATTTTCTCTGCTGTTCTGGCAGTTCAAAGTGTCACACTCCCTATCCGTTACTCCCGATAAGCTCTTCCCTCTCAACCCATCTCTCCTTAGCACCGCTCTCTCATCCTCCTCTTTTAATTTTTCTCACTCCCACCCATCCTCTGTCAACAATTTGTACAAGTGGAAAATCGTTCCTTACCAGCTCACTGGATTTCTTCTCCAAGTTGTACTTCAGCAACTGCGAAACACCAGTAAAAGAAAATCAACAAGAGAAAGGCTTTTCATCGTGATGAGCAGAGCATTATGGGTTATGGTTTCCCACTCTTTAACTCAGGATGCAAAACATTGAAGTGATGAGATGTTCCAATCATCAACAAGATTTTCTGCACATTAACCCAATATACCACGTGTAGACATTAACATCAAGATGCCACATACAATACACACAGAACTACTACTGAATGGACCTTACGGTGATATTGATTTGTCAGCTGCTGTTTCCAAGGTCAAGAATGAACTTGGAATCTCAACTTTTAAGCCAACATGGATGAGAGCTAGTGAGCTGACTCCTTTAAGTGAACGATAGGAGCCGAATCCCGCCTGAAAGCATTTATATTTTGTAAATGAACAGCCTACAAGGCAGAATGATAGGATGATCCTATAATATACTTGTTAAATATGTTATAGGAAACATCTAACTTTGGTAATAACGTTAAGAGCCAGGCGTTGTGAGACTTTTGTATGACGCGCCAGCCCACGCTAGATTTGTCTGAATTACAAAAAAGCCACAAGTGGTACTAAATTAATGAGCCGTTCGAGCTGAGCCAAATGATCTGGCTCTCTAAAAAGAGCCAGAATTCCCATCACTAATGAGAGGTCCTTAATGCAAAACTGGGCAAATTCTATGTAATGAAGAATATTCATGCGATATGATCGAAAGCTCCAAAACAGCTAACCTTGAGATGAGGTTAAAAATAAATACAAATATTTATTATGTATTTGTATATAAATATTATGCTACTTTATTATGCATGTGATAATTATTATTCATATACAAATATGTTAAATAAATGTGCTCCCTCCGTATTGACATAGGGCTGCAACTAATAAAGCATCTTCACTACTGATTCATCTGTTCTGATTCTTTTAAATCAAATGATTAATCATTTAGTCTATTGAATAATGAAAAATGCCCATCACAGTCTCCAAGCCCCCGAAGTGCCATTGTCTTCAAATGTCATGTTTTGTCCAACCAACCCAAAGATATTCAATTTACAATGATTGAAACACAGAAAAATCAACAAAGCTGGAACCAGAGGAAATCTGGAATTTTTTCAAATAAATTTTCTGGCACCAGAAAAAAAAAAAAACTTCCGTTTGCACATGTCATATAGTACAGATGTTTACTTTCTGTAAGAGCTCTATGATTGTATTTCATCTCAAGGTTAGCTGTCAGGTGTATAATGAAACCTTTACATGATTGGCTGTCCAGGATGTTATCTTTGGCATAATTTAGCATACAACCAGCACATCATTAACCAGTATCAGTTGGCTTCTCATTCTGGGGGTCCAGAATGGGGGGTTGATGCATTATGGAGGGCAATAATACCCATAAGATCAACTGACGACATTTCTAAAAAATTGTCTTAAATATTATTAACATTCATAAGATTACATTTGCCTTTGTTTTTGAAACAATATTACTATGAATATTCACCAGCTAGGTTCTTTATTGAGATTTAAAGAACTGCTACGATGAATTATTTAGATCAAACTATGGATGAATTGAACCATACTGTCCCAATGGAGCTCAAATTTGTAATTTAGGAGATCATCAAGGTATGGCAATTAAATCACTTCAATCCCAACTGCCACTGATGTGAAAATGTGTTAAATTAAAGCTATCCAGCAGACCGTGTCCCAAGAATGAACACAACTGGGCCTCACTTCTGCCAAACACCGCCGCCAGTCTCCCAGATAGAATATCAAAAACAGTCTCTATTGTCTCTGTAACACAGCTGGGTTGTTAAAGAGCAGCAGACCATGTGGGACGGCTGTATATCACCTCTGTGGTGTCAAGCCTGAAGACGAACACTCTGGGAGCCAGACTGGGTCAGGTCTATGCACTAAGACCCTCTCGCCCTTGACCGTTGTCGGGCGTGAGCTTTCTTTATCTACTTATCTCTGAAGTTGTGTTTCTGAATTTAATGAAAGAAAGAAGGAGGATGTGAGCGATGCACAGCTCAGTACCTGCAGCGACTTCAGCTCTTCTTTCAAGTTGTTAACCTCCTTGTCTTTCAGCTCAGCACTGACCTGGTATTTCCCCTGAAATGTCATATCATTACTGTGAGTGTCAAGAAAGCAATAAATACCAAGGCACAGCACAAAAGAATGAACTCGGAGGGCCAAGATTGTGCAACTGAGATGAGTGGATTTACTACTCCATTAAAAACATTAATTGAATAAAATGCTCCGAGTATCCCGTTGACGTTTTTGGGAATAAGCTCTTCATACCTTCTCCTCCTCAATGTTCCTTATTTTGGCCTGAAACTTGAGAGAAGAGAATAAATTACTCAGAAGGTTTTAATGCAGTCTTAAAAGTCTTTGTTTAGATAAAATAACTAAGTATACAGTAACAACATACCTGCTTCTTTACATCGTTGAGTGACTGTGCGTGCTGGTTTGCCACAGTTTCAATTTGGCGTTGTAGGGATTTCTGTCATACAGGAAAAGACTGACTCAAAACAATCAACATGTACTATTTGTTAAATAAGAATACAAGTACCCACACTATTTGCGAATGTCCACCTATTAAGTACCAAAGAGCAGATATTAAAGATCTTGCTGTAAAGCCTGCTAGGCCCAGCCGTACCTTCTCCCACTCCAGCTCTTGTTTCTGCAGCACTAGTTTACTGATCTGATCCTCAAAGCGTGTCTCTGCATCCTGAAGCACGGAAAGGCAGCATTTACACAACAGCTGATACCAATCACACATACAAAAGTAAAGAGTAATTCACAATCAGACGCACAGCTGACCTGGAGACACCTACTAAATTAAATACCAAGACAGTACATTTAGATGAGCTGGTACAATGTGATCTTAGCAGGCATGGTACAAACTGAAAAACCATTATCGCGTCCACTCTGTGGGCAAATAACTTGCTGGAATTGAGCCAAAACTGCAAACTGCAGAAAGTTTCCCCGGATCATTCCCCCGTATCATTTGCAGGAGCACACAGAGAAAGAGGAACATTAGAGGGGAGGTGATATTTGTGGAAAGCCATCCCTATCCTCCCTCTTTCCCCAGAGAAGGCAGGTAAAAGTCAATTGCTCTCTATATCCATGGGACTTTTTTATGTTCACGTGGGAGCTGGTTAACTCACTGAGTTTATTTTATAAGTTCCTATTAAACTATGCTACCAGCGTGGCACTGCACTTCAAAAAAAAAAAAGAAAAAAGGAGTGCACAGGAGATAAAGCTGTTATTTTTCCACTGAAGAATAATTATGTGTGTGTGTTTAAAAAGACACTAGAAAGCTTAACAAAATAGGCAACTAAAGATGAACTTTGGGTTGAGGGCACTAAAACCTTCTAAATTATACTTTGCTAAACAATATGTCATAATATATGATTTTACATCCTATGTGAAAATCCATGACATCACTTTTCATCTCTTTACTGTTTCATTGCTGTTCCGAATGGATGGTTTTTACTGGGCATTAAAAAAGTATGGGACTGAAAAAGCGATGGTTTAGTTGGAGAAAGTTAAGACAGTTTATTGTGATAAGTCACAATGTGTCTTCACTTACATCTCACTAAGAATAATTAGTCTTTATTTGAATATCGCAAAAGGCTTCTCAGCTCATGCCAAATGCCGTATGCACTCACCTTTAACATCTTTTCCTACATGGAGTGCTTTCCCATTCAGGGTTACATCTACCAGTGTACCACATTCCCACCAACTAAAGCAGCAGGTTCTACTGTATTAGAAAAAAAAAAGAAAGAAAACAAACCCACTGGAATTTGACCTGCTCAGGAATGTCAGGCACCATCATGACATCCTTCTTGCTTCTCAACCTCTCCACCCCGTGAACGACACAACTACCAAGCGCTACTTTGACAGCTGTGTCGCCTGAGGACGATCAGACTGATACACCATCTTATGTTTGTGTCCCAGTTAACATGACTATAACAATAAAAACTAAATGGCAACAAACGACCAGCATCTCATTTTCGCTCCCTTAACCTTTAAGCACACTCAGAATGGGTTGTCAGGTTGAAAGCACTTGCTGGAGGGTGGAAAGCAAGGTCTCGTTTTCTTACTTTCATAAACAAATTTCTACTTTCTACTGCCTTTTGGCTCATGTCCAGATGGCCAAAAAGGGCAACTGGCTTCCTCCAAGGACACTATAATGCCAACTCCTCTACTATTTCTACTTTACATTTACGATCATGACAAAAGCTTAGTTGATTCCACAAAATTTCTATATGATGTTTTACAGTGTACCTCCTGTACAGCTGTGTTTCAGTAGCTGAACGAGGACATTTAATTCTTCAGATCAGTGGATCCCAATGTGGGGTCAGAATGCCGCAAAATAAATCGTAGGGGTCGTGAGATGATTAACGGGATGGGAAAGCAGAAAAGATATAGTCCAGCTCAATTTATTCATATGTTCCGCTAAACTTTATGTCTAAATTGCTGGCTACCATGGGGCTCTAAAAATAAAGGGAAAAAGAAAATCATAAAGATTTTAACAAGTGGAACTATGCAACTAATGATGATAGGCCACACATATGCAGTCCATTGTTTTAAGGAATTACAAGCTACAAGGGCTAGGAACCACTGCTTTAGCTCATGATACCAAAAGACACCTGCTGGTTATCCCATAAGGTACAACCATCAGAAACTTTGTTAGAAACGAGTAAGCAGACTGGGCTGTTGTGCCTTCAAAATAATAGTTCTTGGAATTTAAATCAAAATATTTATTTTTTTTCTCAATACTGCATGAATATTAATGCCACAGCCTGACAGCAAATGTTACAATTGCTACCATACCCTCCGAATGTGAAGCTCCTCTGCAGCCTCAAGTAGATGGGCTTTAAATTCCAACAACTGTAGTAAAACGGTGCCTCCACTTTCTGTTAGACAGCGAGCGCTGGACACAGGCAGCTCATGCTCCAACACAGGGCCTCCTGCCTGCAAAAGCAAAATGAATGCTTCTAATAAATGCATTTCTTGATTTTTATAAATATAAGGAAACATGCAGAAAACATTCTATGCTTTGCTGCCGGGAACAAAGCTGAGATGAGGACACTACCTAGTTATTATTTATATCAAACGTTTGTTGTTGGGGTTTTTTTTTAAATCTAATCTTTAAATTAATAACCAAATTGAATGGTGATGTTTGCTTTGTCTTCTACTGTCAGAAGTTGCAACTTACAGTGGTGCGAGTGGGGAGTGTCCCAGAGTCTGTACTGAGATCCATCGAGTTGTTTCAGGGCAGGCCAAGGTCCCACTGCGGCTGTGCTGCCAGTTAATCAAGAAAAAACAAAACATTTTGATGAAAAAGGTTAATAGAATTGGCTGCTTAATAAGCAGTAACACTCTGCTTTTAATTACTTCCTCATCTGCAATTTTTACTGCTAAAATGATCTTATTAGAAATAATAGGCTAGCACATTAAAGCCTCGTAATCTTTCTCAATCACTACAATCTAACCTAATGGCTTTGAAATGACCATTAGGGTTTTTTCTTTCTTTGTTTTACACCACTTCCATTGCAGCGAGAGGATAACACCTTGATAAGCCATCTAGGTTCAAATGAACCAGCCCATTGACACTAATAGGGGTCAGAGCAATAACAGTGAATGGACAAATTGCACTGTCAATGCTTTTTAAATTATCTAGGTTATTTAATTTGACCTGTGGATGGTCCTCTGCAACCGCCTCTGTCCCCTCAACATAACCAAGAAACCGAGTGGCACACAGACACCGCACACACAGCAAACACACACCTACAGGAAAATGCGACTACTTAGGAGGGAGGTCTCCACCAGCCACCGCTCTCTTAATAGAACAGACCTTTTTTTCTCCCATTTAACCTGTGTGGGTATCAATCACGTTGGAGAATTAAATGATGCCTGCTAGAATTGGTTAGTATCATAAAATGACAGTGTGACCCCGGGCTGAGGAGGGAGGGGATGTGCAGGCGTGTGTTAGTGTGTCAAAGTGATAGTGTGTCTTGCGTGCACACCGTGAATGTGCACGTGGCTGCGAGCGAGGGAGTAGACCGCAGTGTCTTTATTTGCTTCTCCTGCGATTCAGTTGAGCAGGCATTAACCACCATCTCTATGCCACGAAAAAAGACAATTTAAAAGAACTGCCGTCCATAAAGTGGGAACATTTCCATCAAGCTACATGATGTCTGCATTACCTTTGGGCGATTTATGGAAGTTACTGTTCTGTGATGCACCGAGGAAAGGAAAGTTAAACCACAGCCCCCGAGTACAAGTGCATGCAATCACACAACAGCTAACAGCAATACAATAACTGAACTACTGCAATGCTATGTAATACTAACATCTAGGGTTTTGACAATTTATCAAGAAAGTCTACTCATTCATTCGATGACCATATTGCAACTTGAGGAAAAATAGCAAGCTCTTAATAAATGCATTTCTGGCATTTATTAAGGCTAAACATTTTCTTTAAAAAAAGGTTGGACTGCGATTTTAAAATTTGAGGGAAGTTAATTTAAAAAAAAAGTAACTGTCAACTGCAATATTTATTTAGCATTGTTTGAGTTAGCCTTTGTTTATTTTAATTCATGTGTCTTCCATCAGGTGAACAGTTTCCAAATTAGCATTACCTCCTTTGTCCGGCTTTAATGTTTGGTGCCAACTAACAGTTTTAGCTAATGAGCCCCCTTTATAATCAGAATTCACCCACATTTGGTACATAGCTTAGTGTGTGGCTACCAGGCTTAGCTAAACATTAGCCCAAACTTTAGCCTGAGCCAAAAGCTAGCTAACGTCAGCTAACACACATACCATCGCTTGTCCATTCGTTTTAAGACACGTCGTTTAAAAACATGTTGGTGTCGCTAGGAATTAAAATGTTTATTGCTTTAAGTAAATTACTCTGGCGAGAGTGTGGTTTGTTGCTATAGCTAGTTAGCCACGTTACCTTCGGGGATTGTAGCCCAGCGAGCAAAAGGAAATGGAACTCCAGCCGAATTGGTTCCGAACAGCTGTTCTGTGTGTGCGTGTGTGTGCGTGTGTGTGTGTGTGTGTGTGTGTCCTGTGGGGCCATTGGGCCGATGACACTGGACAGGGGATTTGTGCTCACATCCCCGGGCGAGGAAAGGTGCCTGTCAAACTTCACTTAGCCTGCATCACCTGCCAACACACACACGCACAACGTACAATGTCTTTATGTATGTATGTATGTATTGCGTTTTTGCGACACTGTGCAAAGTCACTCAGTCAGCCGCAGGCAGCGCTGGGTGGAGGAGGGCTGACTGTCATTAAATGGTCTGCATTCTTCTCTATGTGATTTAGCGAGTGGTGCCATCTAGTGGCTGGATTCTAGAGCGGCGCACACACACACAGACACTGATCTGAAGGCGCTTGTGCTCGGACGCGCTTTGCTCCCGCTTGTCAGACCGCCTGTTATCAACCAAAGAAGTGCGTCTCGCCCATTTGGTGCACATGGCCACAATAAAAGAGAGAGCCGCGGCTCTGAACCTTGCAGAAAAGCTGTGCGTGCGTCCTCGAGGTAAGCTCATCAAACACGCATTGCAAACGAGGTGCTGGGATTTGTGCAGCGCTTGGTGGAGGCCTGTTTGGTGATTTCCCTTTAGCCTGACCGGCTACGATAAAGTAGTTCTTGTGGTCAGTCCTCACTGATTAGCAATCAACCCCAAATCACTGCTGCTGGCTTTAGACTTCAGTCTGTCCTTCATCTCCTTCCACTAACCTTTCCTCGTCCCCATGCTTTTGTAATTTATCAAATTGTCTTATACGTCCTACAAACCTGCACAGGTCAACTGTAAAATGTTTGTGTTGCTCCGATTGTCTCTGTGCCTTCCTCTTAGCACATGGGTTGGCCAGAAAACCAGTCCAATCTACCTCCATGTGGAGTGGCCTCATCGCCCACCTCAGGTCCTCTGTGACAGTGAAGCGCAGGCGAGTCCACCTCAAGTCTCACAGCAACTGTTTCCTCGGTTCAGAGGCCGTTGACGTGGTGGCAGAACATCTTCGCTGTGTCAAAGGCTTTGAGGGTGTGTGTGAGTCTGTGTGTGCTGGGCAGTGGGTGTAATATATAGTGGCATTATATATATATATATATATATATATATATATATATATATATAGTGAATAAATCTCATCATTCGCGCTTTTTAATTGTGAACCATAAGACATTCACCAAATTGCCATTTCCCCTTTCTGTTTGGCTAAAACTGAAGGTGCCAATGTGTCACGGGCCAAAGTAGTGTGCGTGTGCCAGGCGCTGCTGGACTGCAATGTGTTTGTAGCAGTGGGAACCAAAGTGTTTGGCAAAGACAAGACGCAGGATGCATTTCAGGACAGCAAGAGTGCCCTTTACAGGTTAGATGCGCACAAACACACTTTAAAGCCACCTTTAATTTTCTGAGACAAGACAAACGTTGTATCCACAATGGCTGTGAATGTGTTTTTAACACGGTAGCCTATTGTTTGCCTTTCGACGCACAGGTTTGTAGATGCGTGTGCTCCGTCGGTCGATGACTTAGAAAGAGGTGTGCTGGTGAACGGGATCCAGAAACTCTTCTGCAGCGCTCCATCACACGGGTATTAAGTCTAAATCATTCAAGTTTCATAGCATACACCGAGTTGGCAGTTTATTAGTCGCGCATCTATATTAACAAAGCATCACATGCATTGCAGTCCAATACAACACCACTGCTATCCTATCTCATACAGATTCACAAAGACTGGATTTAGTGTAGGACTACTGTGCTGAATTGCATACGATATAGTACGTTTTCTGGAAATTCTACTGAAACATATGTTTAAAAAGGGCACTACACCAATTTAGCATCGCACTATAACGCTGGCCTACCTCACGATGGACAGGTAAAAAAAAAAAAATAATCTTTTTAATCTCTGCCTTTTTCTTCTTCCTTGGCAAAACATGGTGTCTACGTGACACACAATGTGGACTTCACTTTTTTTCACATGTGCAGTAGTACTCCCCAAGACCAGTAAACAGACTTTGGTGTGTAAAATCGCTGGAGTTCCCCTTTTAAAAATAACATCACCAGATAGGTATGTGTTGATTTGTCAAGTGAATTAAATACCTGACCAAGCAAAGCACTTTGTCACGTTCACGCAAAAAGCCCTGCAGATCCAATGTTTCCATTAAGCAGTCCCGTTAACTGATTTGGAACATCGCCCAAAATGGCCAAATGCAGGCAGAGATATTAGAGGGCGAGCTGCCACTGTATAAACGACATAGCAAAATCTCTACAAGAAGTTAAATCTTTATTGTCCTATCGCCTGGCCTTTGCTAGAACCCGGAAAATGCTTTTTCGACATGTCACCAGCATGAGCTCTCAGCTGTCTCTGTTTTGCATTCCAGGCAGGGGGAGCAGACATGTCCCACTAGGTCACCTGTTCAGTTGCCCACCCCTGTAACATCTCCGCAGACATCCATAAAGCAACTGGACAGTCCTTCCACTGCCAGCCTGTCACTGGAGCCAAAGAGTCCCAGCAGACTGCAGACTGACACAGTTTTACCACAATCATGTAAGGGACATATGTCGTCATGTGCCACTTTCTTCCCTTTTTTTAAATTTTTTTATTTAAAGGACAGGTTTAGGTTTTTTGGGGACACAAAGAAATGTAATGTAACGAGCATAAATGACTTCTCTTTCTCCGCTAATGCTACACACTTGTTTATGGTCACAGCGTTCGGAGCCTCTGTCAACATTCACTAGGTGAAAAGACCCTCAGTGGGACACCAGTGCACCACAGAATAGCTCAGCTTTAACATTTGTATGTAAAACATGTATTTCTACTGTCATTGAATTTTAAGAGGCAGCTCTGAGTTTTAACTATTTTGTGCTTTTTTTGTCCCCCCCCCAGTGTTGGACGAGGTGTGGCAGGAGCAGACTCTGCTCAGGCTGTTGAACCTGGTGGAGCTTCCCCTGCTGGAAGGGGTGCTTCAGTGCCGCCAGACCCCATCCTCCCACCCTCCTTTAAACCTGCTGGCTCACAGTAACCCAGACCTGATCTACAGCAGCAACCACCTGGACAGACAGATCCTCAAGGCCTTCAGGAACTCCCAGTATGTTCGGCATTGAAATTAATTAGCTGTTTTGACTGTTGAGTTTATTAACACATATTGGCGATCTGCGGTGCAATAATGAGACAAGAAATCTCAATTTATTCATAAAATGAGAATCTCAAGGAGCAGTTCAGCACTATACCACTCACTGCAAACATGAAGCTACTGCAGATAGTTAGCATGGCACACAGACTGGAAACAGCTACCTGGCTGGCTGGTAGCATAGTGTATATGATCATGTAGTGTCTTTACTGTCATACGCATGCGATACAAAATGTTCTTGTTTATTGCCTTGTGTTCCTCGTCAACCCTCAGGGACGATGAGTGGCTCTGTGCAGCTCTGGACTGCCTGGACTTCCTCCCTGATCAGCTGGTGGTGGAGCTGAGCAGGGAGCTGCCTCACTGTTTCCAGCAAGATCAGGACAGCTGTGAGCAAGTGCCAGCTGGTGGCAGCTCACAAGACGGAGGCAAGTGGGTGGGTGGGTGGGTGGTTGGTGCTCCAGAGCAAGGCCAAGTATCTGGTATCACCGCTACATGATTGAGTTTGGTATCCTCACTTCTAAAATAAAATATGTATGTGTTTTTTTTTTGTTTGTTTGTTTTATACTCGCGTACCCTCTGGAGAATGGTTTAATACTGCGTGGCAGCTTTGTGTTGTGTTACCAATATTAAATATACATTTCCATTTCTGGCTCCAGTGCAGTCTCTGAGGTGCATGTCCATCCCAGTCAGCAGCGGTGATGAGCAGCCTCGTCTTTCCCAGAGTGGTTTGTTCCAGTGTAAGCTGCTGCTGTACGGGACGCTGGTGAAGCACTACAGCCATACGGACAGACCCCCACTGCTGCCCCAGCACATGACTGACATCTACATAGCCATCACAGACCTGCTGGGCAAGCACTAGGATTGTGACTCAAAAACTGGTTTCTCACAGGAAAAGCTGATTTTCGTCATGTAGTTTATCCTCAGTGTCATTTACAGCTGTGTCTCTCTTGCGTTCCCAGTGATTGCCAAGTTGGGCCAGGCTCTTGAGGCTCTGCAGCTTTGTATGAAGCTGCTGCCTCCCGGCTGCAGAGACGAGCTGCGCAGGCTGCTTACGTTCATGGCTCTGGCAGCTGACCCACAAGGGATAAAACTGGACACGGAGGTGAGAGCTGGTGACAAAATCTTATGTTGGATAATGCATTTTTAAAATGTCCAAGAAAAGGATGTCTCAACATTGAAAGTCATCACTGTGACGCTGCTTCTCCGCCTGTCGTCAGGCAGAGAGGTGAGAGGCGGGTAACAAAGGGCCGCTTGTTTCCAAAGCTGTACCACCTGTTTCTTTTCTGTAATTTGATGTTTTCATATGTGCTGTTGAACCTGTAGATGGAGAACAGACTGGCAGTGAAGAAGTCTTTATCTAGGGCAATCCTCCTCAGCAAGCCTCTTTCAAAGGAGAAAGAGGACCTGATGGTGGTCTTCATGCTCAGCAACATAAAGGAAATGTTTACGGTAAGGGAATGCTGTCACAATACATTATACTTCTCCTCTCTTTGGATCTTCACCTCGACTCGACCAACAAGCCACATGCTTCTGTAATGGTGAAGATTTGGTATTGCGCTTACATACAGTTGGGAGACTCTCAAAATAATCTGATGCTGTGTACGAAATATATCATTTAAAACCATAAGTAGACCTCCTGGTGGCACTTGAGAAAACATCAGGGAACTGCTACTACTGGGGACTACGAATGTCTGTACAAAACGTCATGGCAATCCATCCAGTAGGGTTAAGATTTTAGTCTGAGACTAAGTGTTGGACCAACAGTCAGCCCAACATTGCCATCCCTAGAACCATGACGCTAGTGTGCTTAAAAAGAACAGTCCAAATGTACCAGACAGGGATCGTGATGACCTAACTTTCGCTGCCTAGTATGGGTCAAGCGCTACAAACGCTTAGATGCTACATGTCCCATAATGCAGCTGAATGAAGTTACCCTTTAAATAAATAGAATACCAAAACTCACATGTGTTACTTTTAATTAAAATAAGGCTGTTAAGCAGAACCCAACATCTTGAGCTCTTCCTCAAACTGCAAACCAGAGTCTGGCCCTGACAATTTATTATCAAAATGTTCTGTATTGGTTTGAGACTGACTTTAAACTGTTTGTTTACGCAACAATGAAACACTGAAAGTCAAAGCTCAAACAAATTGCGCTGGAAAATTGAGTTGGAAAATCTAATTTTAGAAATTGCAGTCCCAGACATCTGTGTAAGGGCTTCAGTGAAAAGGACAAGTGGGAACTTGTTTTGTCGAGACAATTTTTCGGGTGTAATTTAATCGACCAATAATTAAATTATTTGCCACCAAGACTTTCATTCTCTTTGCTCCAGATACCAGGGGCTCTACACAAACAAGTGAGTGACAAGCTGGCCAGCCTGGTACAGGGAAAGCAGCCCGATGTGACTGGTAAATGACTGTTCATAAGTATTAATATATATATTTTTCATTGCAATACCACCACGTATTCAGTTACAGATGTCTACCTTTTTTTAGATGTATAAGAAACATTTTCATCTGCATCTATGATTTCTTACTTTATGCACTGCAATCACCGAAGTAGAGCAGCACACGTTACTTCCACATGCAATGTTGGTGCTTGGCATAGCATATTTTTGTTAGTTCAATATTTTTCTACAGCGGGTGGCTCCTTCTTTTTGACGCAGACTGTCACTGTTGCCTCAAGTGAAATGTTACTGTCAATTTATCGCCCATGTTTGAACTAACACAGTTCCCTCCCTGGTGACACCGTTGTTCTCGTCTGTCCTTCAGACTCCACGTTCTGTCAGCAGGCCTCCAGCAGGACTTACACGGACTCTAGTAAGAAGACCACCAACCAGGAACTGTGGGCTTTGCTAAACACCATCCACCTGGACACCAAGAGCTCTGCCAAGGAGAGAAAGCGATTGCTTGGGCAGTTTTACCAAGCCCACCCGGAGATATTTCACCAGTACTTTGGTGAACGTGCTGTTGGTGTGCTGTAGATCTGTGTCTCTGATGTCAGTCAGTTCCACCAGTAGCTAATTTTTTACTTTTACACTGTTGGTAAATACCTGGACACAAGGAAACTGACTTAAAAGAAATGTTTGTGACTGACAATAAATCTTAAGGAAGATGGTAAAGATGCGTATGGGGAAAGACACCTCCTGCATGCACTTGTGTGTGTAAATTTTGCTTTATTATTGAACAAAATAAATAAATGGTTGATATATCCTTGGCTGTGTTTCTCTTAAATATAGATTCAGAACATGTTATGTTTTCTTCTATGGTTTAACACAAAAGTGGATAGTAGAGGCGGCCCATCGTTTGTGAAATATGGTGTACTGAATACAATGTGCTACATCAAAAATGGTGTCTTGTGTGAAGGTAATCCTTAGTATTCTGTTTCTGTCCGGATATGTGTATTGTGTCCCGATGCACCCAACCCCTGCGTTTGTGTATATTAATTTAATTAATTTGTGTAGCAAATTTAGTTGCAGCGAAGCAAGTATCTTCTTGCAAGACACGTTGTGAAAATTCAGCCTCTCTACCGAATGCTCTTGGACATAATGTGGATTTGAGCCCTAAAATGTAGGTTATTTGGTTTAACCCGGTTCCCCTCACGTTTGAACTGGACATGACCTTTAGATCTAATCGACACAACTTCAGAACACTCTTGTTGATTATAAAACTATAAGCTTCACGCGAAAATCTTGATTTTATTCAAACCAAGTCACTCGAAAAAATTTTATCAGCTTTGTCAAGACTTTCCTTGCCACACTTGGTGACAGATCATGACTAAGTGGAGACGGTTGAGGTAATCCGGATCCTTCTGGAGCAGGCGGAGGACGGAAGCAGCAAGTCAAGTCCTCCGGGTTTTCCTGCAACTTCCACACGTGTTTGATGCACGTGGGCGCGCGCGCGCCCGCGGGGGAGGGCTCGGCCTCTGCGTCACGTTGGCTCCGCCCATTACAGGAAGAGTCGCTCGGCCAGCGGCGACGCCCCATCAGAGCGGGGCTGCGACGCTAACAAGTCCGCGTTCTCTCCAGGATGAAACAAAGCCTTCCTTTTCTTTTGTCGGAGACGGTGTCTGGCAGTGGTGGAGTTGTGAATAAACCGGTGGCATTTGTAACTCCGCCATGGCTGGGGCTGTGAGGGGTTAGCGGTGTCATAAGGCTCTGTTGTTGTTGCGTTCACGCTGGCTAAAAGCTAACGTTAGACAAGTTGAGCTTCGCAGCTAGCTTAACCGCTTTCCCCGGGGCTGTCGGCTACGAGGTGAGTAACGTTGCCGCAGATAAGACTGCAATGGCAGCCACGGTGCCAGAAGGCTTTGTTCTGTGTACCTCTGTCATCTTAGCGTCGCACTGGCTCACTGACTGCCCCCCCCCCCCCCCTCTAGTCTGGATGATGTCATCATCTGTAGATCGCAACAACAGACCTGCGTCCCTCCTTCCGTTTGCGTTGTAACATGAAATCCCATCACAAACACTGTTCATTGATGCTGCAACACCGCACGTCTGTCACATGCAACACAGGTACAATCTTTCTGCACTTTACGACGTTTTGCATAATTGCAACTTGCAGTGTCTGTTGCCTTGCAGACTTAATTCATCATGCCAAATGAGGCTGACCAGCTTGAGGGCAGAGGAGACAAGGAGTCCAAGGAGGAGAGGATGCAGGAGGCTCCTGAGGGGACCGTGAGGATGAGGGTCCGGACAAATACTCCAAGCCCGCACAGAGGGAACACTCAGGGTGAGAAACAGGTTGATTTCAGCTACACGGAGTAAAGATGGGGGCCGTGTGTGGGCCTAATCCTACACCAGTTTTGTTTGAGTTCTTCCAGAAGAATGTCCACTCACATTAAAAAATGTATTGGGATGGGAGTCTGCAACCTTGGACTTCCAGTTTAAAATGTTCTTTTTTTTATCCAGCTGAGTAAGTAAAAATCACACACTCAACCAGCATTTATACAGATAATAAAAAGTTCTCCAACTAACCTGACCTACATGTTTTTAGAAATGGGAATACTATTAAATAGTAAATTCTGGTTTCTAGCCTTTGGAGGAAAATGCACTCTGATGTGTCAATTTGTTTTTTAAGACGGATTGTCTTCCCTCACAGCCAGCCCTCCCAGGTTTGTCCCGGTGGAGGAGCTGATGGAGACTGCTAAAGGAGTCGCCAACATGGCTTTGGCCCATGAAATCATGGTCAACCATGCTTTTCAAATCAAACCTGCAGAGCTTCCTGAAGGGAGGTGAGAGTTTCATACAGTGACTGGCCTTTGAGTCCTTTTCCTTCTGTAGAAGTTAACAGTCCCCTCCTGTGCCCTGTACAGCGTGGAGCGCAGAGTGAAGGAGATTATGCACCAAGCATTCTGGGATTGTTTGGAAGCTCAGCTGAAGGGGGATCCGCCATCGTACGGCCATGCCATCAAACTGCTGGCTGAAATCAAAGAGGTGAGGCAGAGGTTTGGAGTTGGTCTTTTTTTTTTTTACTTTATAGTGTTTTTGTACAAATATAGTAATTGTACAGTACATACAAATCAATACACACATATGTACAGACAAAGTATTATAATAATAACAATAATAATAATAATAATGTAAAACAGCATAAAATAAATGAAGAGAAAAAAACACTCATGGCACATGTTTATATATTATAAACTGGATCAAATAAACTGTGACACAATTATCATTTTCCAATGTTCTTTCTTGACCTATATTATGTCGTTTACAGTTTTTATTCTGTCAAGAGCATATTCAATATAGATTTTGAGGCAGAGGTTTTTATTTAGTTCAGGAAATAAACCGGCTTGGATGACTCCAAACCTCTGCAAATGCGAGGTCTCATTTTAGCGTCCAATATGATCCTGCACTTGTCATGGCTGCCCGGCTTTACCATACGTGGACATATACTAAAATATCCATCCCTGAATTCTCTCAATCATTCCACCTCCAATCATCGCCTATTTATCTGCTCATCCAGGCGCTGCTGTCTTTCTTGGTGCCGGGCCACGGCCGCCTGCGCACCAGTATCGAGGAGGTTTTGGACCTGCCTCTAATCCAGCAGCAAGCGGAGAATGGAGTGCTCGACATCTTTCAACTGTCCCAGTTCATCGTTGGGATGATGGGCTCGCTGTGCGCCCCCTGCAGAGACGACCAAATCAATAAGCTGAAGGAGATCCCTGATATTGTGCCTCAGCTCAAGTAAGCTGAGAAACGAGAGATACTGTTATTAGTTCTGTGTGTTCCAGGCCTCTGTTTATTTTTAGATTGTGTAATTTCATTCCAGTCCATTACAGTGCAGAAGTCAGCTTTTTTTGGAGTGAACAGGAGGTCCCCAAACCTAATGCAGACTTCATGAAAGTTGTGACTTCAAACCTCTACAGTATATTTTGAGGGAACAGAATTTCATGACATGTGATTCTCTGTTCCCGTCGTCCTCCCTCTCTCCCAGGGAGATATTCTCTGTGCTGGACCTGATGAAGATGGACATGGCTAACTTTGCTGTCAGCAGCATCCGGCCGCACCTGATGCAGCAGTCGATCGAGTATGAGAGGAGCAAGTTCCAGGAGTTCCTGGAGAAGCAACCCAGTAAGGAAACACTTTTCTATTAAATGAGTCATATCATGTATTTTTCAGACTAAAACATTACATATTGGACTTACATGCATGGGTAGACCTAAACCTCCATGCATGCAGACATTTGCGCCAGGAACACGTTGCAGACCACATGTTGCATACAGAGAAGTTCAACTGCTTTGACTTGTGTTGGTGCTTTCATCTGGAAGATAGAACATTTATTTCTTCTTTGTAGCATTGCAGTGTTGCTGCTAGCTAATTATGTACCACCCTGATATAAAACAGGGTGTTGTTTATGAAATGCCGGTGCAATTCAGTGACAGTGACTTGCCACAATTGCTGCACATGCAGCAAATAATGGACATTCATAATGTCTACCACTACTAGCTACCTTTGCTACTTTCTCCTCCAATTAAGCATCTTACATTTCTGTGTTAACATCCTTGCATCATGTAAGGAACAGTCTTATTTCTGTATTTGTACATCAGGCAAAATAAGCAGCAACCCAAAAGTATCTTTTGGTGTGCGTAAATGATGGAATGTCCTACTTGAAGAAGCTGTTAGTTACCAGTGTTATCCCCTGAAGGTGAAAAAAATAAAACATCCACCCTGCTTTAGATGCCTTAGACTACACAGAGAAGTGGCTCGAGGACACAGTGAGATGCCTGAGAGAGGCGGATGGTTCGAGTGCTGCCTCCTCGGACCCACCCTCGCTCCACCCCCTTAACGTCCATAATCATGCCTATCTACGCCTGCTGAGGTGGGACCACGCCTCAGACCCCTTCCCAGAGGTAAACACTGTCGATCCTCAAGCCCTGTCATTGTGTCTCTGTTAGTTGCACATAACAATTATGGCATCCTGTTTGTGTCTGCCACCATAAACTGCAGCCCTCTTCCTCTCCACTCCCTAGACAGTGTTGATGGATCAGGTTCGGTTCCAGGAGATGCAGCAGGAGGCTGAGCAGTTAGTTCTGCTGTCCTCTGTGCTCCTCATCGTCTACACCACCACAGGGGAGGCCATCTCAGGCCTGCCGGGGCTGGTGGAGACCCTTAAAAACACTGTCAATGTCATGCTTGCAGACATGCACACACCGTGAGTACCAGTACTTTAATGGTCACACATATGTCAAATTAAGCTACAACTTTGCTGGTTGATTGAGGGGTACCTTTCAATTCATTATGTTTCAGACCACTCTCACGCCCACTGACTGGGTGGAGAGGGTGTAGTGGCCCGAATGTGACTGGGTCAAACATGAGATTTTCTAGGGAGTTAACAGTTTACCAGGAAATGTGTTAATTTAATTGACTCTTTAAGCTTTAGTTGCCAAATCAACTCCCTTGCGAGTAGGGCTGGGTGATACAGCATCAGTCGATATCGATAATTATCACTAAAAATGTCATATCAGTATTTCATTCAAGACATTTTGATATTTGCTCAAAATATTTCATATAAATATGATATTTGCTCCTGAGTGAAAGTTGAAGAAACCTGGTGGTTTTAAAGTATTCGTTATTATCAGAACATGCCAAACAGCAGAACATTTCCCAAATATGAGGTACTGTAATTTCTTGCTTTCTGCGTGTTCTAACAGGTGATATTTTTTCAGATGATGAAACAGGTTTATGGTGTTGCCCGTCTTAGCTGTCACCAGTCTTCGGCACGTTTGCTTGCTGGTATTTTGCTTATTTTGCTCCCAAGCCTGTCTGGCTCTTCCTTTCCTGCTTTCTGATTTGGTTCTTCTTCTATGGCAGGTGACAACAAGCGTTTATGGTGCATTAGCGCACCATAACCTCGACTTCCTGTGTTTGAATCAAGCCACCTTTTGTCACATGTCGGCCTCTCCATGTGTTTTATCATTCTCTATCATCAAAATTGAACTTTCAATACAAACCAATGTGATAGTGTGTTTATTTAGATAGTATATTTCAGTATGGATTATGACTTGCCACAAGCAATGTACATTAACCTTATTTTATTGACTTAAATCAGGGGGAAGAACAGAAGTTGTGTTGCTAATACTTTACTACTTTTAATACTTTTTGTCTGTCCCAAGGTATTTTAGTGTACAGGAGGCCTTGGCTACCATCGGGGAGAAACTGTGTGTTGAGCTGAGTCAGTGTTTAAGCCAACATGGCTACTCTCCGTTTTCAGCTGACCGAAAGAGCACTCTGAGGGGACAAATCTCAGCTATCATCCAGCCAGACAACACAGTTCGCAAGCTGATGGGTAAGAACAGTGGCATGTAGGAGGACCTTCACAGCATAGTTGTTTATGTACAAATGTACTTGGCAGTGACAGAGATCTCCTCTCTTCTGTTTTCCTCTCCTCTCAGACTCACGAGTTCAGAACTACCTCCTGGCGTCCCTGGAGTCCAGCCAACATAAGACCCCACCTCCTCTCCCAGGTGGTCTGGCTCCAGTCAGCAGGGAGCTACAGGAGCTTGCTGTTCGCTTCAGTCGTCTCGTCAACTTCAACAAGCTGGTCTTCTCCCCATTCTTCCAAAAGATTCTCCATAAAATACTGACGGCAGGGGAGAGCCCCTAAACTCTGACATGTGGAGTAAGAGCGGTGTGGAGAACGGTTCGTAGTTTTGCCGTTTCCCCTCACTAGTAAGATTTAGAGAGAAGAATTGAGGGAGCTGATCTGTATTCAGCGGTGACAGCCTGCTCCCCAGAGCGTGCACCTTAAACCGACATAATCAAAAAACCCAGACTACCATCCCAGCTGCATTAATTCAGTGTTGCTTATTTGATCAAATCTCAGGCCTCATAATTGAGACCTTACAATAGCCATCTTGCATTAAGTTGTGTTCTGTATTACTAGCAGGGCTAGGTATCATTCGAAATAGATCAATGTCCGAGCCAGTAGAATACCTGTGTTTTAGAACCCATACTAAAACAATACTTAGTGTTATGGTTACCATACTCTGCATTTGAGTATGAACACATTTCTTTCTACAAAAACTATGGCTATGTACAGTATAAAATTAACAAAAGATGACAAGACACAGGATCAGGGCCTTTTTATCAAATGTCTCAGAGTAGCAAATCAGAAGTATTCTATCAATGTTCTTAGCTTAGGAAAACCCCCATCACTGCAAGTATATGGAGGAGTTCCAGAGGTGTCTCAACATGTCAGGAGTTGCCACAAGATGGCATTCGGCAGACGCATGCGGGCACATTCCATGGAAGTAGAGAAGTCTTGGGAACGCTTTGATATTTTGGGAAATACATTTATTGATTTTCTTGTCGAGAGTCAGAGAAGATCGATACCACACTCATGTCTGTATGATAAATATTACGCAAGAGCCTGCAGCTGATTGGCTTATGTTAGCACAAAGACTGTAAACCCAGGGAGGGATGTAGATACTGAGTCTAGTCTGTTCCACTCTCTGGAGCGGATGGTGGCGGTAATACACCTGGATGCCGACTGCCGTAAAACTAGAAGAAGACTGGCAACAGGGGAAAACTGCTAGCCATGCTCAGTCCAAATGTTACAAAATCAACCTGCCAGCACCTCTAAAGCTCATTAATTAACACGTATATCTTATTTACTTCATTCGGCGAGAAACCAGAAGTTACTGTACCTGCGCTGGTTTGCACCAGCTGTGTGTAAGTTCAACCGTAGCCTAGTTTGAACATAATTTGAATGCCTATCAGATTTGCTTGGTTAGAGTAACGGTAAATAAAAATATTTGGTTACTCATTTCTTGCAGTGTATTAACAAATTAAAACACAAGATATGTTTGCTTTGTAACTATACACCTGCATTGGTTGATGCTCAGAAGAAGCATCTCATATGTAGGGGTGAAGACAATGATGGGTCCCCTCAGTTGTTTTCACATGATATTCAGATGGTTCTTTGGACCGACACATCATCACCAAGTCTACCAGCCTAAATTAAAATCGTGAGTTAAAAAAAAATTTGTCATACTGTTTTCGATTCAGGTTAAGGCAGCCGTTCTACTTCTGTGTGTTAATGAGTGACCTTTAGAGATGCTGGTAGGCTAGCTGTCTCCCTCTGCTTCCAGTCTTTATGCTAAGCGACACCTGTAGCGTCATATTTAGTATAAAGTGGTATCAATCTTCTCATCTACAGTAACCCTTGAATACGCACATTTCCCAAAATATTGAACTTTTTTTTTTTAACAAGCCATTGCTCCAAAGGGGGCTAGCGAGACCATGCAGTATCTAAATGTGACCAAAATTATAACTTCTATTTTGGTGGGATCCTCTTAGTGGGGTCCTCTTAAAACAAGAATCTGTATTACAGTACTTCTTACATATACAGCAATATTAAAAGAAATGTAGACATCCACTGTATCTGCACGAAAGACTGTTCTTATAAGATATTTTACAGTAAATTATAGAAAAGGAAAATGACCAGGAGGAATTGATACTGTACTGAATGGAAGCCACACTGGTGTTGTGGACCAACTTGAACTGTTGCTTGTTTAATTGTTACTTATGTTCACTTATTTATAATATTTGTGATGGTTTATAAGATGTTTAGAATATTTTCTTTTGACAAACACTTTGCTTTGCATACATATTTTACACACTCAACTTAACCCGGAATACTTAGTGGTTGTAACGTTCCTCCACTCCTGCAGGCAGATTGACGGAGCCTGTCCCCCAAACGATTAACACGTGTGCATTGATGTGCGTTACACTGATATGTGTCTTTGACTGTTCCTCGTGTCAATAAAGCATTGTTTGTCCCACACAAAAGAGTCATTTCTTTAACATTTAATTTCTTTAGTAATTTCTGACATCAGAGAGCCAGGTGAGACTGGGCAATAGTCATCCAACACCCTTTTTTTATTGACTTCAAGCAGGGCTGGATTGGGACAAAAAAACAGTCCTGGCATTTTGGCCCAGACTGGCCACCACAATCGCTCTCACACCACCCATCTTCACGCTCCCCTGATAATGTACTGTATATATCACCAACCAACTGTGACACTCCCTAAAAACACTAGAGCCATATGAGCATGTCAGTTAAAGATAAAAAATACTGTTTAAATCAATATATCAGTAAGATGCTGAAAATTATCTTTTTTTTACATTAACATTACTACAGCTAAAATTGTATTAATGTCTTGTTTATGCATGTAGTTATTTCGCTGGAGCTTTTATTGTCAGTTGCACAAAACTAATACTGACTGGTTTATCAGAATGTGGAACTGCACAACCCTGCTGAAACAATGATAGCTGTGACTGAATATTTCACTATAAATAATTAAAAACAGAATTGTGAAGGATGCCAGATTTTACTTAAATCTTTTAACTTTTACATTTATTGTAATTACTTTTTTAATTGAAATAAACAATTACATCATGGCAACTATTTTACATGCAGTAAGAAAATAATACAATATTATAGAAATATACCAGGTACCGGGAGGCCAGAAGAGCCGCGGCTTCTGCGGTTGTCGCGGCAAAAACCCGGGCGTGGGAGGAGTTTGGGGAGGCCATGGAGAAGGACTTTCGGTTGGCCTCTAGGAGGTTC
>JAVQJF010037720.1:0-27804 GCA_036023855.1 Gadopsis marmoratus
GACATGCCGATGTTAAGCAGTACAATGTTTTCCAGTTTTCACCATCGTAGTATGCTAGCATGCTAACATGAGCAAATTAGTGCGGAACTGTACGTCCTTAGTTCTGTGTTCAGTCAAAAACAAACGTATCTGAATTCTCGACCGGACGACGGTGAGTTACGGGATCCTCTAAGTCAGTAGGCTTCATCCTCTGGGGGCAATGCATCTTCTTTTATTCATCCTCTCACATGTGGCCACTAACTGAAAAAGCTCCAACTAACGCTACTGTTAATTATTTATGTTATGTATGAATGATTTGTTTTCATTCCGTCTACAAAATATCACACATAATGGAAAATGTCCATCACAATTTCTCAGAGTCTGAGTATCGTATATATACAGTATATATATTTATGTTATACTGATAATGAATTCAGCTGCAAAGAGCAACACATTGTCTGTGTCTGTTTGTGAAGCTGTGACCAGCAGGTGTGACACTTTTAAATCAGACACTAAAATTACAATCAATTTTCAGTCAACATTTGACTTAGTTATAATGCCAGGACTCCTGAAAGGACAGTATCGTACTTTTGAAGGGGAACTCACAGGAGACACGTTTAAAAAAGAACGGTCAATATCAATGTCCTGCCTTTTAGATCAGGCTCCACCAAACTCTACGTTTCCCATAATTCCACTCCATAGCGTCTTTCAATAGATCCTTCCTGCCTGGTCAGTCTCTATGTTTTTCAAACTTGATGCGCCTGTTTTCTAACTAAGGCTTCCTGTTACAACCTTCACTCCTGACAACGTCGCATTAGAAGCAGTAGTCCCCCGTAAAGAGTCAACTCATCTTCAGAGGTAAAACCTGTGACGGAAAAGTCAGATGTGCCTGTGTTTATGTTAAATTCATATTTAGCACATAAAAGAAGAACAACATTGCAAGATCAAACTGGCTCTGAGCTACAAATGTTCTTCCTCTGCCATGTATTAAAGATGAATTTGAAATAATGGGGGCTTTTTTTGACAGTGTGAGAGATACAGTTCAGTATTTTCAGGCTCTGGATAAAATGTAGTGGGTATGTGAGGGTTTCTACGCTGTTTGTTTTGGGTCCCACTTACAAATCTGTAATTATCTGCCTGGTTTCGTGTCTGACAAAATGGTACACGAACGCATCAGCTGGAATGAGGGCAGTACTGTTTCTGGAAGAAGCCCCAGATTAGAGCCAAAATCAGATGATCTTAAAAACCTTGAAAACCTGGTTACTGGAATATTTTATGTTACAGAGAATCACTTGAGACTTAGAATTACAGTAAAGTATCATATATTAAGGGCTGGACATTAAAAACCGTATAAGAAGGTGATTGAGAAAGGTTTTTGGGGCCTTTAAGCCCAGCTGGACTGTATATCGCTGCCACATTTGACTGATGATATGTATGAACAAGTACCTATGGAATGCCATTTATGTCCATTTTAAATAAATACATACATACATAAATAAATGAACGTGCCTATGAAACCAAAAAATATGGCTGTGAAATAAATCCTGAAATAAACGAGGCAATAAATATAAATAAATATTAACTTGCAGGAGATTTTCTGGTGCTGTTGCTTTGGTCTTAATCAGTGAGATAACCACATACATTTAAATATAAGAAAATTAATTATAAAGAGCTGGGAAATAAATGTGGGATTAGGAAATTAAAGTCCCCTGAAATAAATAAAAGTAGTCCTTTGGAAAAATGTAATTTTGAAATAAAAACCTATTTATTTATTGAACTATAGTGACTCATTCATATCTGTATCTTCATAATCTTTTTTTAATTTATTCATTGCCTCATTTATTTATTTCAGGATTTATTTCATAGCCATATTTATTTATTTTATAGGCATATTCATTTATGCATGCATTGATTTATTTAAAATGGACTTTAAATGACATTCCCTACATGTCCACTTGGTGTTGGTGTTGGTGAGGGGTAATCACCGCAGGCCTAAGCGGCCTTCATACATCTGTGTAAAGGCTCTCACCTGGTATTCACTAGGCCAGAAAGTGCTGACAGCGAGCTCCACCTGGTGCCACTGGCGCCCCTGGGAGCCCGAGATATTCCACACGGCGCTGCCCTTGGGGCCCCCGTTGACCCGGATGTAGACCTGCAGGTCCCCGGGGCTGTGGCCATCGCGGCTGTACAGGAAGTAGCTGAACTGGATGCAGTGGGTGTCATTTTCGCTGAGCGGGAGCAGGAGCAGCTGAGCCCGCTGGCCCCCGAAATGCTGCGAGGAATTGACCATCATGAAGGACCCTGGTGGGGAAAGACGGAAAAATAAGGACACGTTAGACTGTATCAATTCAAATACTGCTCATTTTACAGTGAAGTCAATATCGGCGGACCCTCACAGGCGGCTTACTGAGGTAATTTGAACAGACAAAGAGCAGTTTGACAGTTAAGTCCTAATAAAACAGAACGACCTTGCCGAGCAAAGACTCTCCACCTGAACAGCAGCTGCTGCACCTATACACTTCACAAATAGCAGCCATTCCAGCCTTTCCACCTGCCAGGCAACGCTGAGTGACCTGCAATATGAAAAATAACAAGATCCAACTCTTTGGGCTTCACCTGTAGATAGACATGTCATGTTAGTTTTCAACCACTGAAGAGCGTCTGGCTGCTTCTTTTTTATTTTTAAACTCCCGAGAAAGAGTCCGAGTTGACAGGCTCAGTGTTGCTACCCGGGATATCTGTGTGATCCTCTCTGGCGCTACCTGTCTGTGTTTCTGGTCTGTGCTTCTCCCTGCTTCCAGCTCCCATTGGTGTTTGCAGCGCCGCTCCAGATGTGGTGCGTTCAAAGCCGCAGTGCTGGGTGTCAGATTGTTCGTTCACTCTGGACTGAGGTGCACAGAGTCACTGCTGGCTCTCTCATCCCGGCACAGCCGTGATCCTCTGGCCACGAGACGGGTGCCACAATGGAGGGAGGGGGAAATAAAGGGGGAGCTCTGTCTTCGACTGAGGCCGCAACTGCAGCAGTAGTAGTAGTAAATAATCCCACCCATAAACAACTAATGTAGGGGTCAGACTACACAGCACGTGACCGTGGTCCCGACCACGACTTGGCAAAAAGAGCTGCAAAGGTTGCAGAGCGCTACTGTAGCACTGCACACACTCCTTGTCTGGGAGGCCGGACGCCTCCTGAGTCCCTTTGGAGAAAAGCGTCAGCCAAATGAACATAATGTCTTCCACTTGTCTTGACTTGCACATGAAGAAAAAGAGCAAATTGTCATGTGCGGTGCTTAATTCGGTCTATATTCTGTCCTCATGTTTGTTGAATCAGGCCACTTCCAGGCTGATATTGTGAATTCTCATCCCAACATAAGGACTGTCTGTGAATACAAACTCTCTCTTAGTAGAACAGCTTTGCACGGCCCGCTGCTACGCACACATTTTATACTTCTCACAGCTCAGCTGTAGAAGAACATTTTAACATCATAGCATCAGGTAGTTTGGCTGCTAACATCCCAGCAACTTGCTTTCATGCCAGTGTTTTGTCATCGGACGCTTCCTGACGTCCTGATTTACGTCCGACGCCGGCACGTTCCCTGGCCTTGCCCATACTGTAGCTGCCATGCACAGATTTAGGAAGTGTGAAAACTTGTTTATTGAAAATCATTTCAAAATTGACGTTCCTATCTGGCCACAGAGATGTCTTACTCCAACAGGTTTCTGCACCACCTAATCCTAACCCGACCACAGGAGCTGCCCCGTGGTTAGCAACAGAAAACACTACTTTGGCACAAGACCAGAAATGCCAGACTTGAAAAAGGGTTGAAAAATAAAGGTTTAACTGTCGGCTCTGCCATGGCATTTCAGTTTTACTGAAAAAACAGCCTAGTGTTCTAGTCCTAAACGTTCGAAATAAAGCTCCAGAAGGTTAACGATGGATAGATTATTCTTGTGACCCCATCTCTCTTTAACGTTCGGGTTCCCAGACCAGAGTATTTAAAAGAAAACGGTTCCCTGAAACACATCTGCTGCCCAAACCGGTTTCCACTTTAATCCACCCATCAAAGCAACACACACCTACTTCAGGAGAGAAGACGCTCTGAAGCTGCTCTTTCATTCCGACTTCATATAGAAACAGTGATGAAGATAAACACAAGGAGGCAACCGGACCGGCGGAAAGCTGTCTGTGGTTATTACCTTGGATGGGTTATAGTGGCCTTGGGGGGTGTCCCCCCCCCCCCAACTTCTAATCGTCCAATCGGAATCATCAGATCGACTCTTTGACGCTGCTAGCAGGAGGGACAACTCATGCTAATTGCGGGCGCTGCTGCGAGAGACGACGCAGTGGACGAGCCCAGAGAGCGGGATTGTGGGTAGTGCGGTTGCCTGGGTACTGTAGTTGAGCAAGAGGGCAATCAGAGCCCTGCCTCCTGCCATTAATCATACTGACACGGTTATTAGGCCATAATGGCAACCGAGGGAATGCTTAAACCGGAGAGATGGCTGTAATACTCGCACACTGACAAGCAAGACGCATATCAGCACACACACACACACACACACACACACACACACTTTACAGGCGCAAAAGCAGACTCAGATCCACATACAGCTGACCTTCCCAAGAGTGAGGAGTGGCTTCCTCTTTCGAGCCTCCCATCATTCCTAGCTCATCTATCACCTCACTCTGTTTGTCCTCGTTTAGCCCCCTCCACCTTCCTTTCTGCACCTCCACGTCTCTTCTTCCATCTCTGAGTCCTCCACCTCCGCCGGCTCCTTTTTTATAGCCTCAAATGCAGGCAATGTTACACAAGCAAGTTGATTGGCTCGCACACAAAGCGTCGCCATCTGCTTTCTGCTCTTCAGGTGGAGGCAAGAACCAGGCATCAAAGAACGATATCGTTAACAGGCGACGTGTGGACGTGCGGACTTCCATCCAGGATAAGAAACGCTCCAGGAAGTAATTGCCTCCGTCATTGTAGGATTTTTTTATTTCCTCTTTTTTAGAATGTAGCCGTGCTGATAAACTCATTTCGCTCTTTAATGTTCTCTGAAAAAATGATTTTTCCCCCCTCTGAGTACAGCTATTTTTTTTTTTTTTTTAAGCAAAGGCATATGGGAAGTGTGCTTTGTGTTATCAAGTCATTTTTCCGTGTCGCACCCGTGATACAGTTACATCATTTGGTGCTGAAAAACAACCCGGGAGCCTGGTTGAGTCTGGGCCCTGGAGGGCGATAAGGTTGCTCTGTCAGAATTTGCAGAGGGGCCTTTGGTTTGTTTCATCAAGAAAAAAAGAGACTGTTTTAAAGGCGGGTCAGATCCACGGACGACCTGGATATAAAAAGGTTAAAAACGCCCCCCCTCCCTCGGCTGCATCCTTCCTGCCCTGCATGCGTGGACGAGGCGTCAAACTGAAGAAAAAGCAATTTAGCCACAGAGCCCCCCCCCTGCCACCGCCACTTTGATGCGCAAGCTCTCGGGGGGTGGGGGTCTCTGTGGCTAAATTGCTTTTTCTTCAGCTATGAGAACTGCACCCCCTCAGTGTTTGGAGGGAAAGTCTCCCACTGTCCTTATGGCAGGATTGCATTGGGAAGACTGGGGGGGGGCTGTGAAGAAACAAAGCCTCAGCTGTAGTAATGCTGGTTTTCTCATTATATTCAAATTCAAACTCATCCTGTTGGGTAAACTGGACATAGAGCCTCTACAGTGTCTGCTATTGTGTTGATTCAGCTGAAGCCACCTAGTGGCAGTAAGAGCGCGGAGCAAGCCAAAAAATTGCTTTGTCTGTACGGAGGTTTAAAGAAACATTCTGAGTTTATTAGTCTTATTTTTTTAGGTTTAATTCTGCAAACAGAATAAGTGCGCCACGGTGAATGAGGACTTTTTTTTTTTTATTCGCCCAGAGCTGAAGCTGAATAAATCCATTCTAGGGCTGCAACTAACGATTATATTCACTGCTGTTTAATCTGCGGATCATTTTCTTGACCAATCAAACAATTAGTCAGAAAACAGTGACAAATTCACTAGAGCACAGCGTGACGTCACTTAATGTCTTGTTGTGTGCATTATGTTCAGTTCCTTGATAAATGACTTAAACAACGAATTGATTAATCAAGTGATTAACAACAGAGCTAACAGACATAAGTGTTTCTTGGCCACAAGTGGAAACGCGAGGATTCTTAAACCAACATCAGTGCGGACTGATGTTAAGCTCTGATTTATTAATTTCAGAATGAATAAAATTAATGATGGCTGCATTCCATTCAGGAGAGCCAGTTCCAGGGTTTTTGGTGTCGCGCCTGCTCACTCAGTGACATGGCTTACGAGTATCCTACCAGCCATCGCTAATGTCATCACTTACACCCGTGCTTTCCTGCTCTGACAAATCGAAATGTTTCCTGTGACAAGGGTCTGTCGTGAGGTGAGCTTCACTACGGATGGTGTGAATTGTATTTTGGGATCAGGAATCAGTTTGAGAAGGACTTTGCATTGGATACACCTAGCGACAAGCATTGCAGTCTGATCCGCCAGTCCGGCATGAATCCTAGTTATAATGTTGACTGAGAGGTGTTGCTATTATTTTGTCCACCCCGTTTATGCCAATGAGAGCAGGCTAAATAACACAAACGCTTCTCTGTGTAATGCAACACCACAAACTCCATCCATCCTCCAAAATTATCCTAGACATCAACACCTCTCTATCACCACTGCGAGCAATACCTGCACATATTCATCTGACCCCTATTGATTAGTGCAGCTTTAAGCCTTTTTTTTCTCTTCTTTTTGACAAAGTATTGAGGATGTGAGAAGAGATGAGGGATCAGCTGCTGAAGGTTCGCACGCTGGCACAAATTTGTCATAACAGGCCCGGCGTCTCTTTTCATTTTAACTCGATGGAGTAAGTCCACATGATTGATGCGGTAATTAGAAACTTGATAAAGTTCATGAAGATATTACCGGCTCCGATAACCTTACGCAACATCCTTGAGGACAGACACAGACACATACTGTATACGCGCACACACACACACACACACAGGTTGGTATGGGGAAGAAAAACACCCAATGCAGAGAAATTTTCCATGAATCCATAAAAGCTGATAAGACTCCATCTATTTCTCCCGTGACCCTGCCAAGGGCAAGGGAACATGCATTAAGAGATTAGGGGACGGCCTCGGCTCCCTGAATTCATATCAGAACGTGGGGTGGGAACCTGAGTCACAGGTCTGCCCGCCTTTATCACACTTACACTGAGGAAAAAACGGGAGAGGAGGCGAAAGTGGAAAGGAGGGGAGGGGAAGTGGAGCAAGAAAGGAGGGAGCTATAGGAGGGCTTTAATCTTCATGTTTGTCTCCGTCACTTTTCGTTTGCTTGCCTCCGCCGGCATCAGTAATGCTTTGTATAACTCGTGCAGCCCCATTCTACGCAATGATAACGCCATCCTTCTTTGGAGAATGCCAAGCAAAACCTGGTGCATTTTAATCAAATTTTTATCTAACGTTTTCTGCCACCCACCATCGCCTCCGCCTCCACCTCCACCTCCACACGACGTGCGTAACGGTTAACAGCCTGGTTTTCTGATGATGGTGATGGGAGATTGTGTGATCGGTGAGAGTGAGCTAGAATATTTTCCTCGACCCTCCTCCTCCTCCTCCTCCAGGGCATCAGGAGAAGGTCATCCAAGATTTTCAATTTGGTCTCCGAGTTTGTTCTTTCAAATCTTCATTTGCTTTCTGTCTTTTATTCCATTTTTTTTTTGTCCGACATTGCAACCTGGAGCCACGGTGACCTCAGATGATATTGCGTGTATAAGAGAAGCGCAGTGCGGCGAGCGCAGATTATTGGGAGGGCACAGATTGGTCCCGCTTATTGCTCCTCTTTGTGTCTCTGGCTGTAGTGTGTGATCTGCTCAGCTGGCAGGAACGCCGGCGCCGGGGCTTGTTTACTGGAGCCAAAAAGCAATGCAGATTTTGCCATTTACAAAGTGACACAGTGCTTACACGGTGCAAATGGGAAATCTGCAAACCAACAGCAGCTGGTCATGAATGCGACACTGACAGAGCCTAAACGGCCCGCAAACAATACAAGTCTGACTGCAGCTGACAACTCGAGCAAATTAATTCCCCAGGTGAGACTCCAGAGCCCAACAGACAACCTGGAGACCGCTGACAACAACAGAGCCATTACTGTGTTTCTACACTGACGCTTCCAAGATGCACCGATTAGAGCCACACACTGAGTGAAATGTGCCAACAATACGTGCTTTTCACAGTATATGCAAATGCTGCATCACAACGTAGCGGTAATACCTGAGCTGCTGCTCTGCAGACTGCCGGATAACACACGTTTACTTTATTTCTGTGCTGGAGAGCGCCCGGTCCGTTCCCCGACCCCGTGAATATACTAGCACATACAAATATTGCATCATATGGAGTCCGTTCCATTCAAGTGGTGCCGGATTCACTGCATCCCTGTTCATAGAATTATTTTCCAATGCTGTTATAGACTTATTCAACCGTAGATCACACACCTGCCTCACGCTCCACAACCATCATACCCAGCACACCCTCAGAACTTGGCGTTCTATTTAAGCTGCTCAAATGTCCCACCTCTCCACCTCTGCCCGTCAACGCCACTGCTGCCCTGCATCAGTATTGCAGCCTGTTCTTTTAGCCCCCAGCATCCACCTGCAGGCTCCGGCTGGGGGTTTAACATATTTGCTCATCACTCCCCAATATCTCTATGGAAACGTGTGGGAGTGATGAGCCTAGATGCCAAACTCTAACTAACTATGTTCTGCTGCTATAAGAAACATTTCAAGCGTGAGCTGTCTGACTGACTGGTGACTAATTGGTTGTGATAACTTTTCATGTGTAATCATGGCGGGAGCAAAGGAGGAAGTCAGGTGACGGTGTTATGGAGGGTCAGCAAAATGTCAAACTGTTAACACGCTCTTTGTTGCCCATTTCCAACCGGCAGTCAACGTTGGTTTCTTGTAAGCATGACCCCGATCGTGCATCGGTTCCTGGGAAATACCTTGTTGAGGAGGTTCATGCCATTTGCCCCAAACAACATTTTTCTTGTCCAAGTTTCCCAAATCTCTACAATGGAGGTGAAAAGAAAAACCCAGGTTGAGGACTATAAAATATTATATTTATGGATATATTTATATCTATTTTAAGAAACGCCACGGCGTTCTGAGATCTCAGCAATCATTTTGGTAAGTACAATGTTACAATGTATAATGTTATCAAGACAGATCGATGGAGCTGCAAAAATAAAACCCAACTTGTAATAATCTGTAATTTGCCATCAAGAAGGTTGAATTAAATTGAGGAATACTGACACCGTGTCAGGTTGTGAGTTAGATTTGCCTAAACGATTACTTGTGAGCTGTAAAAACAGGGATTGCACACTGTTTCACCAGTTTTTCTGATGTAATGAATTCCATTCAAACCAGACGTTTGCAACTGCTGAGCAGCCATTGTTGTTGTCAGCAGAGGGGACGAGGGCAGGACTTAGCTGATGGCTAATAAAAAAGGCATTACATCAGCGTGGGACGGGTGTGGCTCTAGAATCCAAAGGGTTGCAGCAGAACTACCTTTGGTGGAGAAAATGTTGCAGGTGTTTTACAGACATACAGTCGGTTTACCAATTTTTCCAGGCAATTATTCAGGCAGCCTCAAATAAGGTTTGTGTGGAGAAAAGGAAATATGAATGGCTGTAGAAAACATGTTGTTCATTTTGTACTCGCCAGCAAAACACAATCATAGCAGAACAATGTGATTGGCTGCCTGTGGCCGGTGAAAGAAGTTGATCAGCTTTTCTCCCTGACGAGCTTGTTGAGCGTCACATCAACAAAATCTACCTAGAAGCCGTGCTCAGTAAGAAAAGATGGAGTTATTGCTGTTGCTCGCAGCATGGATTCCTCAGCCCTAAACGCTGGTCCTAAGTTACATTATTCCCAGGGTAGCAAGCACAGCAAGAAAAATGATATGATTCTACTTATTCAAGAGACTGCTGCCTTTTCAAGCACCATGTGTGTTGATGCGCCGTTTCCTAAATGACCAGAGGAACCTGGGAGAAGTAGGGCAGAGAACGCGAGGAACGCTGGCACGAGGAGCAGAGAGAGCCTCCGCGATGGCTACATGAAACAAACCGTAGATCACAGGAGTTAGATGAAGAGGCTGAGGGCGGGTGGTTTATTTCAAGATGCAGCAGAAGAAGGGAGGAGTACGAAGGAGGTTACTCAGCCCACACGTTGTCGCTGGGTGGCTGCTAATGCACTATTGATTTCTGCCACTGAAAAGATTCCCCCCGCATCCCGGGTCCACTTCCATCCACTAATGTCTTGTGAGCTGGCCTGGACTCGGACAAAGGGGGGGTCACAAGATAAGCGATTGCCAAATGAGTAACAATTAAACATCAGAAACATTTCTGGGGGACAAAATGTGTTTATGTACGTCTATTGTACGTTTTGCGTCACTCGTCTGCTTCACTTGTTGAATCCATGAGTCAAGATCTCTCAAAACAAGGACAAGACACTATACAACACATTGGAAACTCTGGAGAGGAATGACCTCGGCTTCCACCTGTGGAGAGTTTGGAATTCGAACAATGTCGAAATGGAGAGGGAGGGTCTTTACCCCAGGTTCCACCCGACCCTTCTCCATCCTCTACAGGTACCCTCTCCCTCCCCTCCTCTCCCCTCTTGGAGCTGACCAAATGAAAGAACTGGTCACTGCTGGGACTAAACTTATTCCTGTCCATCTAAATCCCAACATTACACGAATTACCCCGTGTCTCCTAGGCCTGATAACAACATTCATTCTCATCCTGATAATATTTTCTCCCCAGTTAGATTAAGAGAAAATACTGATTGACATCTACTGGTTTCAGGCCACTTGGTTAATACTGCCCATGGATCTTCCCAGGATGGACCAGGATTTAGTGCCGCGATGGTTTTTCCCATTTCCGTTCTGATAGGATACAGAAAGAGAATAGATCGCTCCCCACAATCTTCTAATCCAGCAAATTTGTTAAAAATTCCATGTCTTTCTCAAGCTGTACAACACCAACTCATTAGTTCTACAAAGGTAACTTTTTTAAATATCCGATCACTCACTAATAAGTCATTTTTAATTAGTGATTTTATTCTTAGATATAATCTAGATTTTATGTTTTTAACTGAAAGTTGGTTAGATAGTAGTTAACAGCGAATCAGTTGTTATTGAATCTGCTCCACCAAATTTCAAATGTATGGCTGTCTGTCGTACAGACAGGAAGGGTGGAGGTGTTGCAGTCATTTTTAAAGATTCATTTCAATGCAAGCAGTTATTATAAGCCGATTTTGCTTCTTCTGAGTATCTTTGCATTATGTTAAAAGCCAAACAAAAAATCCTAATGTTAACAATTTATAGGCCTCCGAAATACTCTCCAGATGATTTCACATTCATATTGATAATCCTAAAGACAAATTTACCAAAGACCTCTGTGGTCTTCTTGAAAGTTTGATATGATACAACATGCAAAAGTGCCCACTCATAAGCAAGGACACACATTAGATTTACTCATTAGTAAGGGTGTTAATATTTCTAGCATTGCTGTTAAGAACATTAGCCTTTCTGATCATTTCTTTTGATATGTTGGCTTCTCCAGATATCTAAGCAAGAACACTTTGTATATAAAAAAAAAGGTATATAAATGAGCATATCAGTCGTCTTTTCATGGAGGCTATGTCCACGAAAATAACTTTAATGTCAGACTCTGTTGTCTCACATTTGGAAGAAATTAATCGAAGTTACTGATAAAATTGCACCTGAAAAGGTTAAAACCTCTTTTAGCAAGCAGAAAGCACCCTGGAGACAAATTGCAGGAAATCTGAATGTAAATGGAGATAAAGATATTTTTTAAAAAGAACCTTTGTATCTACAATATGGAAATAAAGAAGGCTAGGCCAGTGGGTCCCAAACGTTTTTTTGCAGAGCCCCCCTTTTGGAGCACCTGGTCAACTGGGAGCACCTGGTCAGTCTCCCAGGTGTACTTGAGATCCGGCTTCTCTGTACTGGAAAATCTGCTGATCTGCTCGTGCTGCTCCACAGCCCCCTACTCCTCGGCTCGGCTTCGCTTGGGTCTTCCCGGCACCATGTTTTGTTAGTTGTTTAATAAATGATACACCTTTCGGGTTCAAGCCGTGTGTCTCTTGGTTTGTTGTTACGGCTTACGAGCCGGGCCACGACAAAGTGGCCCGATCTTAAGTACACCTGGGAGACTGACCAGGTGCTCCCAGTTGACCAGGTGCTCCCGGTTACCCTTATGGCTCCGCCCACGAGGAACCTGAAAGGCAAAACACACACACCCCTAACAGGCCCCGCTAGGATAGGAGGGCCGTCACAATCATAAATCAGAACAGATTAATATGGCATATGGAGACCCTCAGGGCTCGATTCTTGGATCGTTACTTTTTAACTTTTTAACTTGTATATGCTCCCTCTTGGTCATATCATCTATGATAATAATATTTCTTATCATGGTTATGCTGATGACACTCAAATTTATTTAGCACTTTCAAAAAGTAATTATGGTCCATTAGACTCACTCTATCAATGTCTAGAAAAAGTTAATAATTGGATGAAATTAAATTTCCTTCAATTAAACACGGAGAAGACAGAAATTATAGTATTTGGAAATAAGGAAAAAAGAGAGAAAGTTATTGCTCAGCTTGATCTCAAAGCTATTACCTTGGTGTTGTAATTGACTCAGATCTGAGTTTTTGTAGCCACGTCAAGGCGAGTACTAAATTAGCATTTTTTCATCTTAAACAAATAGCAAGGCTTAAAGATTTTATGTCCAGACGTGATTTAGAGAATCGGATCTATGCTTTAATTACCAGTAGAGTGGACTATTGTAATTGTTTTTGGTCTGGTCTTCCCAAAAAAACCATTAGACAACTTCAGATTATTCAAAATGCAGCTGCTAGACTTCTAACAAGAACCAAGAGATCTGAACACTCCCCTTGAATTACTCCCATCCTAAGATCTTTACACTGGCTTCCTGTTAACTATAGAATTGATTTTAAAGTAATGCTGCTTGTTTATAAATCCCTTAATAACTTTGGGCCTAAAAATATTTCTGATCTTATTAATAGATAGATATAAACCCAGTAGGGCACTTAGATCCTCAGGAAATAATCAGCTGGTTATTCCTCGAATTAGAACCAAACAGGGTGAAGCAGCTTTTAGTTACTATGCTGCATTTAGATGGAATCAATTCCCTGATGATCTTAAATGTGCACCAACCCTAGTTTCTTTAAATTGAAATTAAAATCTCTGATGTTTTCCAGGCCTTTTTTGTTTTAAAAATTATATTTTTATATTTTTATGTTTTAATTATTTATTTACTTCTTTATTTTTAATTGTTTTTCTCTTCGTATTTAGTGTATTTCATTTTAATTTTATTTTTGTAACGCACCTTGAATAGCCTTTGTGTCTGAAATGTGCTATATAAATAAAGTTCCCTTGACTTGCCTTTATGTTGAAACAATCTGGGAGATAATAAGACAATAATTGTGGAAATATAAAAAGAAAGAAATAAAAAGAATACATTTATGTGGATATATAAACACAAACTACTATTATTCCTTTTGCTTTTGCTATTCCGTGAAGATGTCAATCATCTGGCTTTGGGCGGGCCTTCCTGACCAGGCTGAGTAATCAATTCACATGAATCCTGTTTTGGCGGGAGCTTTATAGCACCGACAACAGGAAGTGGACGCGATGCAAGGGCTGGATGCCAACCGGCGTAAAATGACGAAGAAGACGTGACGCATTTTGCAAATCCGCAATATTAACGTGTCAGCGGTTTGAATCGGGGAAGGAAGAAAAGGATGTGTTTCCTAATGTGTGAGCCGGTGTTCCGGCCACCATCTGGTCATCTGCATAGAGAGGTCTATTTCTAATGTGCTGAGACCTTTTTTTCCTACATGCCATAATCTGCAACAGTGGCAAAGGATGTCATGTCTGTCAGTGTCTGTATGAGTCAGCGCAGACATTTACCCAAGACTCTGCATGACATCTTGCACCATCCTCAAAACATAGTCTGGTTTGAAATGTTCCTCCACATACAGAGCAAGTGTTCAAAGAACTTGTCGGACACTTCTCCTTCACTCTTCAACTCTGCTTCTGCCGCGATGTTTCCGCCCCCGAGTCAAACAAACCGCTGCCTCGTTCACACTGCGCATGCAGAAGTCCTTGTTGCATCTACTTCCTGTTGTCCGCGCTAAAAAGCAGGATTCATGTGTGCATGAATCGATTACTCAGCCTGGGCAGGAAGGTCGGCCCAAAGGTCCAGATGGTTGACAGCTTGGCCCTTCGAGGAATAGCAAAAGCAACAGCAAAAATAATTATTTGTCTTTATATGTTCGCATTTATTTATTCTTTTTATTTATTTCTCTTTACATAGTTCCACATTTATTGTCGTTCCCAGAATTATTCGTTTTTATGGCACTCTTATTTTCCTGTTTTTAATTTGTGCAAATGGACACTTCTCACTTAGCAGTTAGCTAGACTTTTCATTGACATTGCAATACGTTAGATTGTAAAGTGTTTTGCTTGGAACAGCGATGGATACAGTAAATACGGTTGGCACACAGTCTCTCACCACCAACCTCCTCATTAGCGCGAGAAAAGTAAAAAAATCTAATTATCTGAAGCTAAGTGTTTTTTTTAGTTTTTGCCTGCCTTGAAATGCCACAGAGCTGCTTTCCATGATAATGACTAACGGATATGACTGATGCTTCCTTCGGGGTGAGAAAAAAAAACTTTCAGAAGGAATGCGTCTATTTCAGACAGATATTATAGTTTGCTTGGTAACTCCTAACGGCAGCTGAAAATAGAAACAGCTCGAGCGGCCGTCACGCTACAGACCGCCGAAATCACTCAAAGAGGCGAGGGAAAGAGGAAACATCCTGTAAGTGCTAGGCCCATCCCACAATGCAACCTGAGAACAAGTCGTAAGGTCGAGTAACCTGAGGTAAGAGGAGGAAGAGGCTCATAGACAATGCAGAGGAGACGTCCTGCTTGGCAAAGACAAACGCAGTCTTCGACTCCACAAACCCAATTCCTCTCGAGACAAGCCGGTTTCTTGGCTGTACTGTGTTTGCCTTTCCCCTGATCAGAACCCTGAGAAGTGGGTGGGAGGTTTGAGGCCAATAGCCTAAGACCAGATTTTCATCGGCTGGTGCAGTGCAGGGCTGCAGCATCTGTGTGGAAGAGGTGGGGTGGGGGAGGGGAGTGTCGGATCTGCCAGGCTGGATCAAGGCCCACTGCAGGTCCCAACCCCACCTACCCCTCCACGCACACAGAGTGGCTGCGATAAGGCCATATCTGTTGCAGTCCTACTGTGTACCAGCGGCGGATGCGGAAAAGGTAAAGTGCATTTAGAGGAGAGAGCCAACCATCTGGTCCAGATCACTTTCAAGCTGCAAAGACCAGCACTTCTCTCCCCCCACCTGTCCCTCCCTTAGCCCAGACACGAAGCCCCAGACCGCAGGACCATATTGTCAGTGTGGTTAGTGTGGGCAGGAAGCTGCTGAAATGCTGCCCGTGGAATCTGAAATAACAGCAGCAACGCTTTGCCTCGTACGGGGGTTTTGAAGTGGAGCACAGATACAAATATTTTGTGATTGCAGCTGCTGACAGCTGTGAGTTTGTGCCAAACACCAAATCCTTCCACTTCACAAAAATATCTTTACGCATACTGTGTTTCCACAAGAACGTCATTCACTTGACACGCCTCCACATCGGCATTAATGTGGAGACGCAAAGAGTTCAGAATTAAATAAAGTAAACGAGAGATTGTGACGTAAATATAGTCATATCAAGAAATAAGGAAATAAATACAAAGATGGTGAAGTTGGCTGAAATAGGCTCCAGCTCAATGTGATTATTGTTTCAACATTACACTTTTAACATTCGTTCCTGCAGGTACAGTTTTATTTTATTGCAGCATTATGCTTCAAAATGTCCTTTTTCCAAAGTCAGCTTTTATGTCACACTTGACCATTTTATTTCACAATGTCACTTTTTTGTCACCAAGTCGTCACTCAAGACAAACAGGGCAGAGCCAGTTATGTGCTTGGCTGCTCACTGAGGACAGGAAATACAGTTTTAATTACTAAATAGTATTATTAGAGTCATTAAAAATGTATGTGGTTATTTCACAATTTCAGGGTTCTTTCATACAGTTTATCCACATTTATTCATTTAATTATCTATTTAGTAATGTATTATTTATGACTTTAATTTTAAATGCTTTGGGTATCCATACTTTAATGAAACCCAGCAAAAGAACATTGCAAGTACAAAATTAAAAAGTTCTAATATATCCACCCCATCAGAGATTGAACTCTCTTTACTGGCTGACAGTTCCTTTCATGATTGAACCACATTATGACTTTAAACCATCTTGAGAGGATCTTAATTCCAAATCATCAACTGACTAAAAGGTTAATAAGACAAGATATTTTTGATTTTTCAAATGTAAAAAGCAGCCCTCAGTCTGTGAGTCATCATGGTTGGGGGCTTCAAACTGGCAGCAGGGGGCACACTAATGCAGGGCTGCAACATCACTGAGGCCCTTCATATAACAATGAACCTGAATGTTCCTGATCTCAAGCCAAAACAACCCTGAACCCTGTTGAATAAAAAAAAAAAAAAGGGCCGTTTAAATTTTAAATGTGGCATTGAAAGGCGGAGCGTTAACTGACGGGGGGGGGGGGCGCCTTCCAAACCCCTTCTGGGACTAAAGCAACGGACTAACGGCTGAGCGTGCCACACAAAGCGCTG
This sequence comes from Gadopsis marmoratus, assembly GCA_036023855.1. Classification (NCBI taxonomy): domain Eukaryota; kingdom Metazoa; phylum Chordata; class Actinopteri; order Centrarchiformes; family Percichthyidae; genus Gadopsis; species Gadopsis marmoratus. The sequence goes on from JAVQJF010037720.1 coordinate 16,821, forward strand.
TGGCTGGGAGTTATTCGAAATCGCCCACGCTTCAACCCAATTGGCTGCGAGGAGACGCGGAAACCGGCCAATAGCCTGGCTGCGGGATTCAAATGGGCCAAACAAAAAGCGGGCATTACTTTGAGTTCATTTACTTTCACAGACACACACACACGCAGCGTTGCTCATTCAATATGTCATTGCTCTGCCAGACACAATTGAAAGGCATTTGTAATCCCTGGGATCTTAATTCATATCCTGTGTGGCTGCAGATTTAATGGTACAGCTTCCAGCAAATAAAGCCTTGGAAATTGAAATCAATAGCAATAAATCAGCATAATAAGCATCTGGGCTGAAGTTGGAGGGAAAATGCACGCTGTTCTCAAATCTATCATTTGACATTTATGAGGGGAACTCTTAATCCTCGGATCCGCTAACGGTGGGAGCTGAGCCGTCCGACAGCCTACAAATCATGGCAGGAGAGCAGACAAATGTCCATAAAGGGGGCTGCAAAAACCCGATCCTACCCCCCCGCAGCAGCCTCGGGTCTGTAATTACAAGCAAACACAAGAGATGAAAGTCCTGATGAGAGCCCACGGGGAAATATCCACACAAAGTTGCAGCAATTACATTCGTTATGTCCCCCCCCCCCCCCCGAAATGACCTGAGCATGTCGTGAAATGTGACTGACTGCAGACAAAAAAGGAACCTTTCGACAATAATGCACGAGCAGGCAGAGGAGACGCCTTCTCGTCAGTTTTATTACAGAGAACGTGGGACTTGGGTTAAGGCGACAGAGGTAGAGCAACAAATACAAGCGAGAGACACGCGGGTCTTCAGCCATACAGTCGGGGCGGCTCCTTATCTCGTCGCCTTTACTGGCTCTGTGCGCACTACAGATGAACCGAACGGCAACAGCCCCCCCGGCGTGGGCCCAAAATGCAAGGAGAACAATAGCGGTGGCTGTTAAATTTGTGACAAGGCAGCAAGTGGCTGGAATTGAGAGGGGATGGAGGTCTTTGTGTGTGTGTGTGTGTGTGTGTGTGTGTAGAGGGGTTCAAAAAGGAACTTCGGCTTTGTGCACCGGCTGTTGCCCTGTTATTGGGGGAGTGACACGATGGGGGGGCAGGGAGACAAAGGGTCCCAACAGACTGGAAATGAGGTAGCCAACGACACACTAAACGGTTACACTTGATGGCCAACACACACGCAAGCATTTTACACTCATCTATCCCATGACAGCTCCCAAGCGGAGGACGAGGAGAAGGCAGGGGGGGGGGGGCTGGAACTGGGTCAAAAATCCAATTAATCCATGACGGGAGAGACTCAGAGAGACGGCGGCGGGAAAAACCCCACAAGAGATAGGAAACAATACGCCGCTGCCCCGTGACCTGTGTTTCTGTGTGTGTTTGCATCAAGGTCAGGCTGTGTTTGTTACGCAGAGCTACGTGCTACCAGCACTGTAGCTAATGCACTTCAACTGCTGGCACTTTCACCATGTAGCCGTTTGAAGCTCTCTGAAAGGATGATCAACGTTCCCAAGTCGTACATCATCAAACGCAGCTCTGACTCTCGCTGTTTGTGTGTTGTTGCTCCTACCTCAGCTGGACTCTCACCCACTGAGTGAAATTGAGGAAAGTTTGGGCATCCGGAGATGGTAACGTGGGGTGAACGGGAGCAGTCGCCGCGAGCGATAGGTGTCACCCGAGAAGATAAATAATGTGATGCCTTCGGGATGTAACAGCAGCCGTATGATTGGAGCCGGAGACACTCCTGGGGAATGCTCCATTCTAATGGAAGACATCAGCCACTGCTTGCTGAGCCAGCAGCCCAACAGAGACAGAACTGATGGGGAAAGGAAAAAGGGAAGAGGAGGAGGGGAAACACAAAACTAAAGCGACACACAAAGATTCAGTAGATTGCTCTGTTACGTTGGTTTGCCCTTTAAAGAGTAAATCTTCTCTAAATCAGACAGGAAACTCGACAACTCCCTACAGTATAGGCTTGACATTTTCAAGCATGCTTGTACTGCCGGTCACTCCCGAATCAGTGGTGTCACAGCAGGTGTCGCCCGTCAGCTGTCAGAGTCAAAATATCTGCAGCTTCTCATTCCATATAGATTTCACCCATTAAACCTGTGGCCAGTCCAATTTTAAACGTGATGACTTTAGCACCTCCGTCGTGGTATCGCGCTGTCAGATGTCACAAAGAAGCTTGCCGGCCGTCACTCCCCGCTCATCTCCAGTCACTCGGTCGACTTGCAGCCTTGCAGCTGTTGCTGAGCGACGCTCAAACACTCTGGTTGCAACTAAACCAAGAAGAGCATTTGTTTTCATTTTTGTAATAGCTGTGAAGCTTGAGGAAACTGCATGATCTAGTTGTTATGATAATCTGAACCCATTATCATTCTGGTATGGGGTGGTGGGGGGGTGCTTCTTTAAACCGATGCAGCAACTGTGCAGTCGGTAACACGCACATAGAGGAAATGGAGGAGAACTCCAACTGAAATAGTCGGCCAATGGCAGGCTCGTACCCGCAGCCCAACTCTGCACTGTCTGTATATGGCTGTGGGTTTGCAGAGAATCAGCTGAGTTTAGCCGCATGTTGCTGCTGCAACTAACGTACCTCAGCTCGGATCAGGACAGTAGATACAGTAAGTCGGGAATCGGCCATCCCAGTAGAAGATCAGACCGGCTTGAAGACGCAATTCAAGCTGCATTATCATTATCTTATATAAGCACCTCGACGTGCGAGGTGCTTATATAGAAGATAATTCAGGAAGCCTTGTTTCCTGACGTGCTCCGCGTTGTTAAATGACCTGCTGAATCTTCTGTGGAAATAAGGCTTCGATTTTATTAAAATGCTGATTTTTTCAAAGGTTCAACAGATGGCAAGTTCCCCCACAACGTCCAACTATTGCGACAGTTATGACAACAAGTTTTTTGTTGTTGTTTTTTTTTGCCAATAACCAAAGCAGAAAAGAGATTTTTGAGTAAACTAGGCTTTCAGGTCTCTCCAGGGCAGAGTCCTGTTTCTGCTGCTACAACCACGACGGTCTAGAAATGAAAAGAGCTACTCGCACTAATGTTTATTAGTTCAACGTTAAACTAAGTATAACAGAGAATATTTGTACCTGACAACTGGCAGATGTAAATAAAAGACCTACCATCAATATCACAAACATGGTGAAGCATGTCACTTATAATATAATAATTATTATAATAATTAACTTCACTTATACTGCACCTTTCGAATCAAAGTTACAAAGCGCTTTACATGGTTGAACCAGGAACAAAAACATTAGGACCAATGAAATCAACTCAGACTGTAGGATAGACTCACGAAATAACGCCTGGACAAAAGAGACATTAGGAGGGAAGCCGATATAGAAGCGATGCCAAGTAGCTGGACGAGAAAGAAATGTGCAGATGGGTGGACGACGGGGGCAGGTGGAATAAATCGAAAGGGTGGAAAGACAGCGAGAGAATGAAAGAGGCGACACCGTGTGAGGGGGTGAAACCTCCGGTGCCACTCGTTTCCGGGGTCATCTCAGCCTTAATCCGGGCTCTGAGGCAGCGCGGCCGCAGGAATGTGCTCCTGTAGTCTGCAGAGAGGTGATCAATCAGAGCTGCTGGCCGTCACGCAGACGCTCTGCCGTACCGCAACTAACACGCGCTCGCACCGAAAAAGCGACAGTGATGAATTAGGAAACGCTCAGACAGTTTAGGAGTCGCTGACTCTCCTCATCTGCATAATAGACTGTCGCATGATCTCACCTCACTTTGTGCCCCTTCTTCTCCTCTCTGACTTGGGGTTTTCTCTCCTTTCAACTTACATCAACTTCTGTCCATCGGATTCCCCCAGATGCGCTGAAACTCTGGTGTTACAGAGACAAGTCTGTCTGAGTGTCCATCTGTCCATCACTTCGACTTTATCTTGATGCCACGTTTTCCCAGCGGTTGCTGAACCTGCGACAACGCCGATTACACCGGACATTTAAAAAGAGAAGATATTCGCATATGACGCTCAGTATACGTAGAGCGCTTAATGTTAGCTCTTTGGATCATCGCCTACTTTGAACAAAACAAAGTTGGTCACTTGAAGGAGGCTCTTCCACGTCCACTGGCACGAGCAGCCGATACTGACAGGCCGCTCTGTGCAGCGCTGGGGGTGGGCTGTACATATATAAGTTTGTATCACAATACAGTAATTGTTCTGTAAGTTCAATTAAGACATTATTTAAAATAACCGTACGGTGCGGTAATGCTCTGTATTTACACATTCGCTCTTCTCCACGGTGTCTTGTCACTCTCCTCTTCTGGCAAACCGGGGTCGCGCTCACGTCACGTGAGAACTTATTAAAAGAGTCGGTTCTCCGAGACCAAGTTAAGCGTTAAGGACAGAGACAGGATAACTTGTCAGAGTCAAGTTGCCTGCATCTGTGCAGCGGCGTTCATGATACCAACCGCTGGTGAACTCTGCATTGATTCTATTCAGGAATTCAGCCAGCCGGCCTCTCTGTGGGGAAAACAACAATCCTTCCTCCCGTGCATGATCATGTTTTCAATTCATAGTGTGCACGGAGAGGAGGGGCTATTCACAGACAGGTCAGGTGTCATTGGGGGGGGGCTGAGCGAATCAATGCGCTGCACACAGCTCTGCAATAGAACAGGACTTTACCCAATTTAAATAGTAAACAAATTAATAAAAAATCAATACGTGGTAGTCAATATAGATATTGCGGTGGGCACCAAAAATAAATCAATGTATGGGAAACACTGAATGCTGCTGTTCCCTGATTGAACAACCAGGGCACCTTGAAAATAATGAGATCCTGTTGGTGAGAAGACACTCTCTCATACGATCCCACTCAGGTTTTGTTGACATCCGACAAGGTCTAAAAACAAGCACAACTCCTGAACAGCAGAACGAGTGGGAGGTGGAAAAAGAAGATTTAATACACAACACAGCAAGTGTGAGACACCTGAAAAGGGGTGCATGCTGAACAGCCGTGCCAACTCGAGAGAAATAAAAAGTGAGTCTACATCAACTTCCTGCCCAAGACCAAGGTCGACCTTGGTGATGCCCTGACTTTTCATCTAGTGCCACCATGTGGCTGACGTTGGTGGTTTGGAGTAAAATGTTCCCACAAGTATTGGAAACATTTCGATTAAATTTGGTGAAGACATTCATGCTCCCCTCAGGATAAACTGTAATAATTAAACATAACCAAACTAACTTGGTGTGATGGGGCTAAATAGGAACTCTTTTATTGCCCCGTGGTTGAATCCAACCCTGATCATGGCCTCAAAAATATTTTGACTAAGGCTACTGTGTAACACAACTTCTCTTCTTTATGTACCAAAAACATGTTCATTTCCATGTTTGAATGAAGTACAAACAAAAACGCGATGATTTGTAATGTACCCTCATGGCTCCACACAGAAGCCCCCTTCTTTAACCCTTAGATGCAGCAGTGATTGGACCCCACACTCTTCCAAAAGTGGGTCAAAAATGACCCGTATAAGAATCAATGTGTTTATAATCATTTGTATTATATTTTGGTCCACACAAGAACACTTCTGACATAGTGTGTGTGGTCCACAGTAAATATATTCCTGACAGCCACATTTGATAAGAGTCACAGGTTCCCATGAGATTCTATAGGAAATGCAAGTGGGTCATTTTTGACCCACTTATGGAAGCTTGGGGTAGTAATACAAATATTACAATAACATTTACATAATATAACAACCTAATAACATTTTCCGTGTATACTTTAAACTTGTTTTTGTACTTTTCTGCATTTCCTCTCAGGTTTTTTTTCTTAGATCATATTTTTCCTAAACTGACAGTCCAATAATCCGGCCCAGGTGATTGGCCAGGTCTGAAAGTAAGGCAGGGGTTGAATTTCTGTCTCAGGCCTTTTCATTCGTCACATTCTTGTACGATTCTTGTTCGATACCTGTAACAGACTGCGCTCCTTTGTTGTTTTTTTTGCTACTTTTTTTAGGGAAAAATCTTCCCTCTTGTCACAGGAGAGGCATGATAATCCCCCCACCCTCATCTGTGCTTCTAGCTGACAGGTGTGAGACACAAAAGCTCTGTTATCACAGCTGTAGAGATGTACCTGCAGGCTGTGGGGACTCACACATTATATTTTGAGATGAGCATTTTATCCACCCCACCCCCTCTCACCCTCCAAAAAAACAGAATACAACCCTCCGACACTTCTGAATGGCCCTCTGCTCAGGTGGAGCCTTTTACCAAACTGTGTGATATTTTAGGGCCCTCGCCCCATTTAGAAGAAAGGGAGAACAAAAGAAGCAGAGGACCTGCACAAATTGAATACTAATTCATTACAGCTCCTTTTAGAGATACGACTAATGCAGCATTTAAACGACCACTTGAAGGCAAAAATTACTCAAAAAAAAAAATAATTTGATGTGCAGCGCAGAGAGAAACTTTCCTGACTTTTAATTACTTTATCGCTCTAATTTTCTCTATCTTTACAGTGTTTTAGTGTGATCCAGGGAAAAGGAAGGGAGATAGAGCTAGACAGCGAGAGCGAGAAAGAGAGGGGGTGGAGGCGATGTACTGTTGAGATGTGGACTTAGCGCAGTCTGTCAGGTCTTTTCACCCGGGCTTCGAAGAGCCTGGGTCCGCAGTCCCAGGACACGGGTGGTTACGGACCGTGGAAAACAGGATTACACAACCCTCTCTTGTCCAATTAATTTTGCGCCCGTTTGGGGAAGTGAACTCTCTTTATCTCCCCGCGCCATCGCAAGCCTTTACCCTTTATGGTGGTTGGGGAGTTTAGTATCCAACTCTGGAGACTATTGGAGAGCAAACTAAAAACCCCCCACCAACCCCAACTTGGCCTAATCAGGAGGATTGTTCCAAATCCAATTAAAACACGACAGAATAAATTGCCCAGCTCAGCTTCATCTAAGCCATTGTTAAGAAATTAAAATAGACTTAATTGGGTTCGTGAGGAATTTGAGATTTTTCTTGACCATCTCTACAATATAATGAAGTAGTGTGCCAGTCCACTGCTTTTCCGTTTGAGATTTTGGGGTTTGTCTTTTTGCAGCAACGTCTCTTTGAGCTTCCCTTTGTGGAGCAGAGTGAGTGCAGGAAAGCAAAAGTCTATGCTTATCTAAGCTGAGGGCAATTCTCAAGGTTGCAACCCCCTATCCGTTGTTTCACTCTGGCCTGAAGTGAAAAGTGCACAGCAGCAACTACGATACAAGTGAGCCTCCAGCTCTGGCCAAAACATTGCAGTAGTGTGGGCGGCCCAATCAAAGTCTTGCATTCTTCTCTGTGGGAGTTGCAGCCCCCGGTAAAAGATAGCAGCCTGGAACAGCACATCCTGAAGTCTGGATTAGCCCTGCCAAGTGTGGATTCCTTCGCTTTCTCTCTCTCCCTCCGACGGCTGCTCCAGGAGAGCATGTCAGTTCATCTCAGCATAAAGACGTGCCAGGGGGGGAAGCCAACACAACCCCCCATCCACGGTTGAAGCACAGCATAGGAACCCATGGGCGCACCTCCGAGCATCGCTGCCAGTGTTCGGAAGCCTCTCAGTTGCTCGACTTTAACAGGCAGTGTGGGAACGATCTAGTAAATCAAAGACAAGAAGGCAAACAAGTGCAAAGGCAGAAACCAGAAGTAATTGCCAGCTTGTCACAAGGCTGCATGTGAGGTCTGGATTTATAAGAGAAGGCGTGTCGATATTTGTCTAGAAAGTAAAATGAAAACAGCCAAAGGAGGTTCCTAGGACAGTGACATTTTTTTAAGGATTTTAGTTACAGTATGTATATTGTATATGTCCTACTAATATTCAAATCAAATATTGGCCATTAATTCAGGGTACTCACGGCATACTCTCTTTTTATATGAGTCTGTCCAGACTCCTAAAATATACGTAGTGCATACTTTGAACGAATTTGCCCTTGTTCTGCTGTATGTATTGTACTAGTGTTCATTGAGAGAAACAAAAAACAGTCAACTTCCTGCTACGTGTTCACATGCTTGACCAGTAAAGCGGATTCTGAACACAAGGTTGCAGCCATGACAGCAGACAATGCTGCACACGTGGACGTTGCTGCAAAGAAGCTAGATGTTCTAAAACGTGGATGCTTCAACCACAGTTTCAAGGTCGACACCCGAGGTTAGGGTCACTTCAGTCAATCCCATATCCGACCAAATGTTAAATATGGTCACAGTCTCCCCTTCTGTTCTTGGGTTATGGCCAGAAAACTTCATCACTTCATCATTAGACATTTGTGTGAAAATGTGTCAAAGTTATTGTAGGAGTTCTGGAGTTTGTGAGTTTTTTGAGGTCACAGTGACCTCTGACAGCTCACCTCCACATTCTAATGAGTTCATAGAGTCCAAGTGGACATTCGTGCCAAATTTGAAGAAATTCCCTCAGGACGGATGACCTGAACCAGGCCCCTCCGTGTGTCTGCTGCCCACGACGAGAAGATCTCCACACGCAGTCAAATATATTGGGACGACTGACCCGGAGTTCTTTGTCTGTGATCACAGCTGTTGGAAGCTGTTCATGGAAGCTTGAAAATTCAGATGTAATGCCTCAGTAGTAATGAAGAAAAGAAGAGCAATCCTCCACCAAAGTACATTCAAGTATGTCGAGTAGCTATTTCAGGTGATTTCATCACTTTGCCGCCACCCCTCTGCACGTTTTTCCTCATTTAGCAACATATGTCTTATACCTGTTATTGGTTTGTGCGGTTAATATTTCCACTGTACAGAAAATCATTCAGTTTGTAGCTTATTCTCCATGTTGGTGTGGACAATTACAGTTTCTCCAAGGAGGATGATCGCGCTCACCTCAACTGGGTTTATAGGCTGTGAAGTGCCACCAAAGGATGCTTTCAAATGATTATGACCTTTGTGCTTTTAATGTGCAACATACATGTGCTGGCAGTGCTGAGTTTCGTTAATGGTAGCTTATTGGTAGCAATCCAAAAGCTTCCAAAGAGGATAATTAGCGAATAAAAACAATATTTCTGTCACAGAAGAGGAACCTAAAGCAAACAACTGGTAACCCGACTAGGCCCCATTAATCAGTGCTGCAAAAATGCACATTCAAATGAAATCACCACGACGACAGTTAAACATGAAGGAAGTGTCGAGTTTGCATAAACAGCTCACGGTATCAACATCAACATAAAACAGAAGCGGATCAGAAAAAATGGAAAGCAGTTGAGGTGAATAAGATTCGGAATTTAACTCAATAGAGAAGTAAAGTATAGAGGAAGTAAAAGGTCACCAGTCGGGCAGAGCAAAGCCAACACTTAGCAGTACTTCAACAGGTTTAAAAGGGAACCAAATGATGTGTTTCCATCCCCAGACAGAGCTTTCACATTTGGATGCGGGCGGCTGAGAGTGAAAATATTTCCTTTTGACATCATCATCTTCACTGGCAGCCTTATTTCCCACGTTGCCTCAGCTTTTTCAAACACCAAGCGGAGTGTGGAGGATGTTTCGCAGCGCCATTTCAAATTTTAATCCTACAAACTTTCAATTTCACCGTAGTTGAGATGACCAAGAAAGAGCTCGCGAGAATGAAAGAAAAAGAGAGATAGCGACAAGCACTCATCAGCGGGCAGCAGGCGAGGAGACGTCGGAGAAGAAGCAGCAGCAGCAGCAGCAGCAGAAGAAGAAGCCAATTATCCGCGTGGGGAAGCCAACCGTGGGGAAGCGGTGCACCGGGGCTGCCTGCTCTGAGGCCGATAACCCTCCTGTGTCATCCCTCTGTGTCAACCAGAATTTTATCTGCCGCTCAGAGGGAAGAGACAGCCGCCGCATAGGCAACAACAACAACAACCTGCAGCCAAAGAGAGCCGCAAGCCCACAGACGGAGATGGGAATTAAGAGAGTCGGGCAGCCACAGGGGCAACCGATACGCAACACATGAGCTGAAAGGAAACGGAGCAGCGGGGAAGACTAACACACACAGAGGGATTCATCACACAGGAGGCAGAAAAATGTAAGGCTAGACCAATATATTAGTTTGGTTATTTACATCTGCCAATACTACTCTGGTTTTTCTTTTTCTTCGTGTTTTCCATTTCTGAAATGACATGCAGGCCTACGCTGCTGGTGCAACTTGTAATTTCCTGAAGATTCTTGGCCTGAATGGGACAACATTTGAGATATCAGCAAACGGCAGCCGACATGAGAAATGATCAGCATTGAACCTCCAAAAAACGCAGTCAAACCCAGTTAAAACCTGGCAGCCCTGCGATCAGAATGAAGTAACATATCACGTCTGCTGCTCCTGATGTATTTTTGGACAAAGTGTACAAACCAGTTATTCTTTTCTCTCTGTTTGCTGCTTCAGACAAACGGTGAAAGTGAAGAGCGGGGAGAGAATATATTAGCTCAACAATATTAACAGCTCCATAGTAATTAAACCCCTGACGTTTGACTATTTACCTCAATATATCATTCTCACATTTTGGTGGATGTAGAACGTAAGCTGTGTTTACGTATAGTTTATTTTAAAATTTTAAGAACACACCCCCATCTGCATGAAGTCTGAGTAAAAGATGATAACTTTTTTACGCAGTCAGATTAGTGGGATCTGCTTTTGTATTTATCACAGTCCCTGTAACATCCAACATCGCAGCACTACTTTATGTGCAATCTGAGCAAAGGAATTAGCATTTGCCAAAAGTGCTTGAAGGATTCTTTAGGCAAACAAAATATAGTGGAACCATCATGGGAGGACAAACCCCGGCACGTCATGTACCACCGGCAGATAGAAGCAGTGGCTGAAATCCTACCGGTGGCTGGAAAAGGCTGGACTGAAAGAAGCACTAATCATGGCAGCACAAACTGGTGATGGCGAACCAATAGGACATAGTAGTGGTGGACAAACAGCAGAAGAAGGCAGCAGTGATAGATGTAGCAATCCTAAGTGACAGCAACATCATGAAGAAGGCATACAAGAAGCTCGAGAAATACCAAGGGCTGA
>JAVQJF010037723.1:0-37122 GCA_036023855.1 Gadopsis marmoratus
CCCCCCCCCCCCCCCCGACACCAGGAGGAAAGCCAACACACAGGAACACAGTACAATTCCACATACAGAATATGCGACAGGCCTCATTAAACTGCATTGTTTAACTCTGCTGTTTACACCGATGAGATATGCCACTGCAATGCATCAAGTCTTCATTTGGCACTTCAGGGTGCTGTTTATTATTACTTGTTGTGCCAAGATAATATGCCATGATGGATATTCAATTTCTTTCACACTTCTGTTGTAGATGACGAATGTACTCTAAACATGTCTGCATGAGAAATGCTTCAGTGGGGTTTTTGTTTAAATTCTTTTATTTTATTTTTTTTGGAAGGGCACATTTTCTAACCAGAGGCATGTCTAATTTCTTTCTTTGCAGCTATGCCTCCGATGTGACATCGGGCTTGAGTGACGGCTACGAGGGCCTGTCGGAGAAGAGCGAGAAAACGGCTGCGAGGCGAACTGCTGGGAAGCTGTTCAGGAGGAGGGCGCGCTCACGGCTGCGCATCACAGGGGTACGATCAATCAAAAGTTTCGTTTAATTACAGCACGCTCGAACGCGTCACAAACAAATAAATCAACCGGCTGGATTGAATGATTGAATTAGCGGACTCACTTTATTTATGAGCGAGCGGTGAGGCTCCACCCTGTTTATATAACATTATCAGTAGCTGCGCTGTTCTCCCCCCGGCAACCGCAGTACATTTCTCTTCTGATCAGAACACTGTGGTCTTTTAATGAGAGGGTTTGGACTGGAGACAGAGACAAACAGATCATGCATAATAACCATCTTTACAGTGGCGCAAAGAGAGCAGAGTTACAATACACACATAAAGACTGCATTATACAGTGGGCTCGCACGTATGTTCACATGTTTGCTCACACACTCACACACACACACACACACACACACACACACACACACGAACTGTTCCTCCTGTGTTTAACTTTGCTCAGTGTTTTAGAGGATAACCAGACTCTGGTCTCTTGTCTTTGCCATTGATCATGTCTGCAGCTCTCTGATAAAGTGGACCGGGTGGTGGAGTGTCAGCTGCAGACGCACAATGACAAGATGGTGACCTTCAAGTTTGACCTGGATGGCGATAACCCTGAAGACATCGCTGCTGTCATGGTGAGTCATTACTGCTCCTAAGTCACTAACCAAGCAATGATCAACAGGCGTCATATTCTGTCTTTTGTTTTTGGCCCAGTTATTTACTTTGGCTTTGAATGGTGTTGATTTTTTATTTTTTTTGTGAAATTTGGCTTTGGACCAAGTAACAATTGATTACATTTTGGTGATTCAGATTCAAATCAATTTTAGTATCCCACACTGGGAACTTGTTTTGGTCCAGTGCTCAAGATATAAAAATACTGTAAATCCACAGTAAAAACAATAGAACACAACAATAAGACAACAACAAAATCAGAATTGCTGATAGAGTCTTGACTCACTACCACAAGTTATCGGTTTAATTTCAATTTTGTGAAATAGAAATGATGACGAGAAGTTTTGAACTCTTTGATTTTAAAATGAACCTTTGTAACGTTTGCTAGGCAGCACGCATGCTGGTCACGTGTGACAATAACAGGATCATGGTGAATACTAATACTTGGTGTAAGAGCAGGACACGTAGAGAAAAGCCAGAAAGTCAGTAAACTGACTTAGTAATATCCACTAAACAGAAATATCTACCTAAATTTTGCTAACGTTAGTCAACGAAAGCTACTGGTCCTACCAGACCAAGTAGCAGAAAACCCCTGAGTATATTGAAATGAGGGATTGGTAGTTTACCTTTTGATTTGTAAGAGTAAGAATGTGTTGTATCTTCTTTCAAATGTTTCATAATCTTGCTTTAAACAAGATGGAAGACGTCATAAGTGAAATTTGTTTTAGTTTAGAAATTTGCATGCTGGACCCCCGGGGACAAACCAGCGGGTCAGTCATTCCAAACTTGTGCTGTGCTGTCCAACATTGCTCACTTTACTTTAAATTCTATTGGAGATCCCAAAGTTTCCAAAGATACCAAATATGTCAGGCTGAAGTTGGGTGAAATGTGTATAAAATGGTGCACCAGACATCTATAATATTTCCATTTGATGGAGTATTTGAATATCTTACTGAGTGTAAACATCATAGAGCTTCAATGAAGAGCTGGAACAAGCCAATACAGAATGTATGATCCTGTCAGACTGGAATATGATTTTTCAACCTTATAGCCACGTAAGGAGAAATGACGAGAATGTTAAAAAGAAATGATCAGTCTTCGTTAGAGACTGAACCTTATTTTTATAGGACTTACACTCACACAGTTGATACGCCTGACAGATTCCTCTATCAGCTGGACGTACACATGAATCATCCTGCTTCCAGTTAACAGCCTTTTGTCGATCCTAACTCTGCCTGATAGTAAATCCAACCTTCTGTGAAGTGAGTGACTTAGGTAAGCAGCTCCATCCCCCTGTTATTATCTTTCACGGCGTGATGCAGCGGCACTCCTTGTTCACTGAATATGTACTGACTATTAAAACACAGTGGGCTTTTGTTTACGAAGTCTTGGCGCAGCAGGTTCGGCTGGCATCACAACATTCCCCGTGAAGCTGTGCAAGTTCTTAAATGAGCTGAATTGTGCCATGTTGACAGGAAAGGGTCACCACGCCCCAACCCACAATTCACAGCAACACTCAATACTGCATGTAACATTCAACAGCTCCTCTAACAAACTGCTGTACTGTGGGTTTACATGAGATGATTGACGTATTCCTTCCTAAGAATAATGGGTGTGTGTTTGGGTGGGCGGGCAGATTTCAAAAATGGACACACAAAACAAAAGATGGAGTATTTGAAAAAAACACAACTAGACAACAAGTGCGTCTAGTAATCTTAGAAGCATGTGTTCTTCTAACATTTTCTTTACGGTGGTGGGAAGTAACTAAGTACCTTTACTATAGTACTGTGCTTTCTGCTACTTTTTACTCCTCTACATTTTTCTGCTCCACTCCAAATATATGAAATATGATGCATTTTTTTAATAGATTTAACTCCCCAACTTTATGTAAAAAAAAGTTCAAACTAGTGCCACCTCAAACAGCTAAAACGGCAAGAAGTTACTTACACATGAATGCATCAATATTAACAATCCAATAGTATAAGACATCGTAACCTAACACTCCCAGTGGCCATTTGTGTGCATAACAAGGCTTTTACTTTTAATACTTTAAGTATATTTTGCTGATAAGTACTTAGCTTTTAAATGCTGGACCTTTTCTATTTTCTATTTTTTAATTTTTATAAATATGTAATGGAGTATTTTCACAATCTGGTATTGCTACTTTTTAAGTAAAACATCTGAATACTTCTTCTATCATTGTCCTTTTGTCTTCAAGGTGCACAACGAGTTCATCCTGCCATCAGAGAGGGAGGGCTTCATCCACCGCATGTGTGACATCATCAAACGGGCCAAGTCTCTGATGGCCAAAGAGCAGCCGGTCCACTCCAGCGGGCACCGGCTCCCCCTGCCTGCCTTCCACGGTGGGGTTAACTCATTGTCTTCCTCACAGGTGAGCAGCTGTTAATTTGCAGTAACCCACATCACAGCATTGCTAGCTGAGAACAAAGGGAGTAACTGTATCTAAGCGTGTGTTTTTACTGTGCTGTCTGATCATCATAAATTAGCTATAGTGCTAACTGTGCTTACCTCAGTCAGACCCATAAATCTGGTGTAATTGGAAAGAGGTAGTGCTTCCTACACTGGAAATAAAAAAAAAACTCTCAGTAGAGTGCTTTCCTCACTGTCCACGATCCCTCCTGAGAGTTGCCCTTAAAGATACAAGGTTGAGTGTTCTTAAAGCCACCTGAGGTAGTTCTTTCATTTGGAACATTATGTTCTCAAAGCACTAATGTCATAAAACCCTGTAATTTCTGGAAACATGCCCCGTGCCTCCTTTTTTTTTTTACATGTATTTGTTCCCACAACCACAAAGCCTTTCCAGTACTTGCACCATAATGAACTTTCCAGCTAATCCGCCCAACTTGAATTGGTGAAATAATTTAAGTTTGGATTTATTATGCCTCAGATTCTGTAAAACTGTAAAATGAAGACTTCCAGGCGGGCGGGCGGGGGGGAGTTGTTAGGAGCAGTATGTACAAGATCTGACCTAATGCCTAATCATGTGTAGTTTGTCTGCTTATTAGGAAAATAAGTGTTTGTTCTGCCAGCATATGTTCCACTCTGTAGAACACACAACACAAAATCCCATTGTGCCTTGTAGTAAAAATGATGTAAGATGTGCGTTTTCATGTAGGACAAATAAGAGCAGTAAAGCTCTACCACCAGCTTTCTACCTTTCGATCCCCTAGCTACATAATTACCCCCCAACCACTGTGACAAATCTCTCCTGGCTCCAGTCCAGCACCTGATTAAAAATACTCCGTGGATCCCCGAAGAAACATTATGGCTGCTCTTCCCACCACCAACCAGCCCCAAAAAAACAGACAAATCTGTTTAAGCCCGGGAAGAAACCCACAAGCCCAGAGACTCATCTATCCTTCTCTGCTCTGGCTGTTGTAACTCTAATCTGCGGTGCTATTTTGAGAGTTTTGGGAAGAGACGTGGCGTATAAACTGAGCCTGAATCCCTGGAAAGCCATATTTGTCTTGCTGGTGCTGTTGCACCACTTGAAGAAAAAAACTAATAGATCGTGCAGCCGTGCTAGCAGCTCGGTGAGGCTGCATTTAGGCATCAGCATGCTCACAATGCTCACAATGACAATGCTAGCATACTGATTTACATACAGCGGCCAGTTATCCAGATTATGGAGGTTAAAGGACTTTCCATAAAATGCGCAAAGATGTAATAATAACATTAACTGCTTAATAACATGGGATTTATTATGGAAACAGCTCTTCACGAGTTAACAATATATTCTTTACAGCCATCTTAGTACTTTATTATGCACTTAATACACACTGACAAGTAACACATCCTCATATATCTCAGGGTCACCTACGCCATCTGAAATCTGAAGCATCCACTGGGCATAAACTGACTCTGACATGTAAAATCCACAGAATGCTCCTTTTAATCAAGAAATCGATATAGTAAGTCAGTTCACGAGGGGTTACTACATGTGCTGTGAAAACGGCTGTGTAGTGACGTGAAGTTTGAAAGACATGGCAGAAAGGGTCTAATGGAAGACACTAATAAGTTGCATGCTGGTACGTTGCATTATGGGAAGTGTAGGATCTATTGTTTTTGGAGCCCATATTGGGGACTGAAGTTTATGGTAACTGCCTCTCCTGCATCCATTTTGTCCATTCTGTTTTTCCAGAAGCCCTCCCTAGTTTACTGAAGTGAAATGTGGAATGTTCTTTCAAAGACACATAAGTAGCAACAGGCATGGCAGATGCAGTACTAATACTACAGTAGCACTACATGAATATGAACACAATACTCTCCAGTTCAGCTTCCAGTTAGTGCTGGTGATCAAACCTGCAACGTAGTTTTGTCCTGCAGCTGAAGCCTACCATGGTTAGAAAAGTCAGCATTCAGCTCAAATACACATGCACATTTTTGACAGTAGTGAATAGAAGTGGAGATTGAGTTTTATCAAATGTGCTCTCTTACAGCCTAATCTGCACAGTCACACCATGCCTCGAACCAACTCCTCCTCTTCTCTGCCTGGTAAGTCTCACGCCTGGTCTGATTTCATTTGCCCATTAAGAGGGAACTGGATAATTTGATGCTGATGATTAAACATGATTTGAATGAGGTGAATGAATGTCTTAGGACTTGCCCCCCTGCCTTTTTTTAAAAATCATTTCATGAAAGACTGAAACTCTGTTTCTCACCGCATATCAGATTAACTTTCATTTTGTTTGTTGCATCTCTTTACCTGGGCACGATTTGTGTATGTGTGTGTGTGTGTGTGTGTACTAAAATGTGTGCATGGCTCATGCATGTGTGTGTCTTGTCTCAGACTTCAGTGTGGCTAACACGAGCGTTCGGGTACGTGGCTCTCCCACGTGCCCCAAAGGAAACGTCTTCAGTGCAGACATTACTTCACCTGGGCGACCTCTAATACGCTCACAGTCTTTCCACAATGCCCCAGGTAAATAGCCCTCCGGCCCTCCCTCTGGTCCCTACGTGAAGAGGCCTCGCATTGTTTACTGTTTCGGCACGCTGAAAAAATTGTTACAGTCCTTTGGCAAAGTCAAAGCAAAGCTCAGCTACCTCGTAACCCTCCCTCCCCTCAGGGCCCGTTCTTGGTATTGTTCAGACATTCGCATGGCGCCATTCGCCATCCCCACACCTCAATGCCTTCGTCTGTGTCTGCCTTGCAGCAGGGCCTCTTGGGTAATTACCTCACCTGAAGAGCGCGTTCTGGCTTTTAGGGAGCCATGAATGCTGTCGCTGTGAAGCATGAGCTTTTCTCCAGTGCTGCGATAGTCTGCAACATCTGTTTGCCAGCACAAGCTCCTACAGAGTTTCCAAGAAAGCCTCCTCCCCTCTGTCAACGCCTCCTTCCCACAGGAGGGGCATTTGAAGTCAATTAAAGAACACATATCCTCCATATGCACCCTGTTTAAGCCTGAACGGCCATCTGAACATCCTCAACCCCTCTGGTCCTGTGTCCCTTCTCCGCTGGACGTCCACTGCATGGTCGCTTTCGCAACGCTTCTTGGCCTCCTGTCACCATGTTGCCTAAGCTGCGTGTCCGTCAGCATGGAAAAGGTTAGAGGCTGGTTTGCATCAGCAGCAACAGGAGGTGTGGTTTTATCACTGTGGAGCTATTGTTGAGGTAAATGTCAAATCAATGGATGGGGCTAGGATATTGGCATCCTAAACCAATCCCCAGGGCGTGATGTAGAAATCCGGACTACTTCAATCTCACAACCAGACCCAAAACCTTGTGTACACACATGTGTTCCATTTTAAACTCCTCGAAAATGTCGTACTTAAAAGCCTCACTCGCTCCATTGATGCTGAATCCCTCACAGCCGTGTAAACTCAGTGTACAACTGCTCCGGCTTACGAATGCAATTACAGTCGGATACTGCTTTCAACAAAACGTCTTTGTTCACCATGGAAACCCATTATTTAAAAGTACGGGAAAGATTTATGCTCCACATGGCGTATGTCTTGGCAGGGGGCTGAAGGAAGAATTAAACTGACCAAACCCTAAGCAGAGGGGAAGAATGAGTGATCTAAGTTGTGTCTGTGGCTCAACTCTGTCCAATATTTCACTGCAGCTGTGCAGGAGTGGGTTCTCATTGACGATTACACTTATTAGGTGTTCTGATGTACAAGTTAAATGAAGACTTTAACCAACTTTTCACTTGCACAATTTGTACTCAAGATAACTGACGGCCTTAATCTTTGTCTTCCAGGATCTCCCCTCCATTATCACCACCACCACCACCACCATCCTGCGTCTCTACTGCCCCACCATCAGCACTACCATGTACCCTTCATGGGCCACAGTCACTTCCCATTCCCATACCCAGGCTCTCCAGGTTCCACCAAGCCAGCCATACATCCTCCCCTCACACGTGTAGCCAGTAATCCCACCTTGCCTTCTGTTCCCTCTCCAGCCCCCAGTTCCCCACCTCTGAATGAGACCCCAAGCCCTGGAAGCAATGACAGTGTCACCATGTCCCCGCCTGTCCCTCAGCATCACAACATGTGGCCCCAGCACACGCAGCCCCTATTTTCCTTAGCTAATGTGATCTCCATGGCCATGAGCATGGCCCAGTCTTTCATCCCTCCTGCAAATCTGCCCACCCAGGGGATGCCCTCCTTTCCCGGCTTCCACCACCAGCTCCCCACTCACATGGCCCCACAGTCAGGTTATCCCTCTGTCTACCCGCAACATTACCAGACCGCACCATTAGAGGTCCCTTACCCAACAGCCGGCATCCCAGTGCAGAATAACATGTACCACAGCCCTGAGAATACACCTCAGATGGATGGTTTCCCCCAGAGCATTCATCCAAGATGGCTGCATCCCGTCGCTCCACCTTCCATGCCTTCCACTCCTCCGCTGGTTCCTCAGGAGCCTTTGCAGCAGGTTGGACTCTCCAGTCCTCCCAGCCTGACCCAGGACGACTGTCTCTACAGTTATGTGCTCCCATACTCAGCACAGGCTCCAGCCCAGGCTGAACCCAAATCAGACGTTTCCAGTTCAAACTCCTTGTCAGATCTTTCCCCATCACCCCCAGAGAGCCCAGAAAGCACTGTGAGTCCCCTTTGATTACCTCTGTCTACGTTGCCCTCAGTTGAGATTCCTTTTCAAATGATGCTGTGTGCATGCAAATTAGTACTGAAATGATTAGTCAATTAATTGAATAATTAAGTGACAGAAAAAAGTGAGGATTTGGCCTTTTCTCCTATTTTATATGATTGTACATTTAATATCTTTGGAATTTGGACAAAACAAGCTGTATCAATACGCCAGCTTGGGCTCTGTGAAATGGGGATGGGCTTATTTCACTATTTTCTGACAATTCTTTGAGTAATTAAAAACATTAGGGATACACTGATACCAATACCTCGACTCAGGGTATCTGCCAATAGTGATTACCAATACAAGTGCAAAAACAATGCAAAATCTATGTTCTGCCACTGTGTGGAACTCACTTAGACCATTTTATTTAAGAAAACATTAGGGATATCTGTGCCACTATAAACTGAGTTTTTGGCCAGCCATGGCTGTTGTGGATCAGTCACATCTGGCCAATACATCTCCTGTCGAATGCTAACTGTGTTTATTCTTCCTGTGTAGTTATCATCCTTCAGCGCTCAATTGCACCCCACTGTAACTGAGATGAAGGCCAGTAGCCCAAAACCAAAAGCTTCTTCCACTAAACACGGTAAGAAATTCTCTGCCTGGTCTGCTGTTCCTGAAACAGTCTCTCCTCCGTCTCTCGATCATAAACACCTAATGTGTTGTATGTTACTATCCAGGGGCTGGGAGAGCTGGAAAATGACATAATGTATAATGTTTATGTTTGCACCCCAAACAAACCCCACACATGCTTGTGTATACGCACAGCCGAATATTTCATGTTTTTTCCCCAGCTCCATTTTATGATGTATTCGGTCTAAATACAGTCCGGCGTCTCTCTTACTGCCAATTTGCCTTTTGAGCTGTTTTCAGTTCCTTCTGTCTGTCTCTCCCCTGTATCCTTGGTGACATTATCACCTATTTGCCGAGCCTCAGGAGCCCTTGCGTAACCACGAGCCTGGATGCAATGTTCCATTCAAAACGAACACACAACCGTATGTGTGATTACGGCCTTGCCCACCGGCAGTGACCAATCAGCGAGCAGCTGAGCTCATTACAGGCCTCTACTCCCATATCCACACCTGTCACTGTTTATACCCTACTGCAAGAAGCCCACATTCAACAGAGTCCCTCTGTTTCAGTGGGCACGTACCCAGATGCTTTGTGTTCACTGTTAGAAGGACGCTCAGTGGGCAAACTAAGGCACTGCAGGACTTTAAACCCTAAAATGGTCTGCAGATGTGAGTGCATACAGTGACTCAAGCTGTTTGCATCACTTGTATGTGACTCCATCACAATTATCAGTTATTATCACTGCCACAAATGAAGGCTGTATATAGGATGTCCACCTACACTGGGAGGTTACTGTGTGGGAAATAAGACACAATGAGAACAGAGTGGAGACCCCGTTTGAGACTGGATATTAATCAAAGGAAAGAGCGAGGCTTTGTTGTAATGATCAGTCAGCTCTGAACAGATTACAGAACAATCACTACTGTTTACTTAATGATTGGCTGTCACAAGTATAATTCCAGATGTCCAGATGTTACAACTTCTTATTCATGGAGACTAGAAGTAAGTAGAGAGATATCTGCAACTTACTGGAATTGATATTAACCAGCATAATGTTTCTTTTTATATTACATATACCTTTGGATGCTTAATCCGGTCATGGTAAAAATATATTTTTTAAATACCTGCAGGATTTGTGTAGAGGACTAAACCCCTTCACTTCTTCTACATTACAGAAGCCCAGTCTGCACCCGTCACTGTCGGGCGATTCCAGGTGACGCCCAGCACGGACATCCTTGCACCTGATGTGCCAGTAGTACCTGCTGCACCACCGCCTGCAGACAGCGGCAGCACCCTATCAGAGAGCAGCACAGAGGAACAGGGGGAGTCTGAGACGAGCCTGGGCACGTCCCTTACCATGTCCCCTCCTCACCCACATCCCCACAGAGGGTCGACAGCGGTCCTCCAGGAGGTTGACGTGCAGGTGGGGTGTGCTGGGAGCCAGGAGCAGCAGCAGCAGAAGGACAGAGAAGAGGAGGATGAGGAAGACGAGGAGGAGGAGGAGGAAGAGGTTGTTGAGGAACGACAGAGGACGAGGAAGAGGAGTCGGAGGAGAGCGTACAGCTTGAGCCTGATGGGAACGTCTGCGGACAGCGGACTCTCAGTGACGGCAGCAGAGATGGAGGGGCGGCTGTGGGACGGACCGTCAGGCAGCCCGCAGTACAACAATGCCCTTCACCATTTATGGATGATGACATACAGCCGCAACGCTCCCTACATAAGCAGCGATGACTCAGACAGTGACAATGGAGACATGCTGGAAGAGTTTCAGGAGCTCAGAGAGAAGTAAGTGAAGAGGCCAAAAAATACAGCAAAGAGGTGCTATAAACAGGATGTGAACAGAGAACAGAGGGCGACACAGCTTTTGAAATTGGAAAGGGGAACAAAAGGTGGCTTTGAAGTAGTCAGTGAGAAGGTTGAATATGAAAACTGAAGTAAGAACTTTCATCAGGGCTCTCAAACTCTGACTATATGATCTTTGGAAACTCACAACATTTAAGTTAATCAACCATCGTTAATTATCTACTCTGTCTTTACACTGTATGTTTAAAGTAAATCAGTTTTAAAACTGAACTACTCCCGTTTGACCACAGATTTCCATCAAAAGGCTTTCATCAGAATATGATATGTTCCATGATCCTATGAAAAAAAAGCCTGTTGATTCATTTTTAGGGCTGCAGCTAACGATTAATCTTTGTTTTGATTAACTGTTCAGCCTGTTAAATGTCAAACAATATTGATAAATGCTCATCACAGTTTCCCAGAGTTTGAACGTGTTGTCTTCAGACTGCTTGCTTTGTCCAACAAATAGTCCAAATCCCAAAGATAATCACGTTACATATAAATCAAATAGAACAAATCAACAAATCCTCACATTTAAGGAGCTGGATCCAGAACGATTCAACAATTATCAAAATCCTCTATGATTTTCTATAAACTGAAACTAAAGAAAATGAGAAAAAAAAAGTTTACTCATCCATCATCACAAAATCTTTGAGGCCATAATTCCCTTAAATCTGCATGCCTTCAAGGACTATAACGGCCCTGTTTCACTGACACGTCCAAGCGTCAAAAAGGAGCCTTTAACCACTAATATTTATTGCTTTTTGTCCCTCATCAGACACCTGACAGAGGTGCAGGCTCTGCAGGCCGCCCAGAAGAGAGAGATTGAGGAGCTGTATGAGCGGATGGGGAAGGTTCCCCCTCCAGGCATCGTCTCTCCTGCTGCTATGCTGTCCAGTCGACAGCGCCGCCTGTCCAAGGGGGGCGGTTTCCCCTTGTCCCGCAGGAACAGCCTGCAGCGGTTGGACATGTTGACACTCCAGGGTAGGAAAGAATATCCACATTTCTGTCTGATTGAAGGAATCAGCACAGTTATCACATGGTAAATATGTGACAGGAGTTTTATTGTGTATGTTTGTTCTCCTAGGTATCATTAGGAGGAACTCTCTTGGAGGGAGCAGCAGCAGCTCCCAGGACAAACCTGGCAAAGGCGTCACCTTTGCCACTGACATTAGTAGAATGGTGAGCGAACACTGCGCCAACAAACGTCAAATATTAAAACAAACCTAATATAATTCTTCTTGTTAAACTCGACAAAGAAAAGGCTTTGATCTCACTTTGTTTTTTTCTTCTCATTTTCATAGTAAGAAAATCTCAGCCAAGCACGCTGTATCTCTGGACTACCTCATCTGAAGTGTGACTGCAGTGGTCAAACCCGTCCTGTAGGGGGAACACTTTTAACACTTTTCACTGGCACACTGATCAGCAAATGGCTTCCCTGTGCCAGTGGTCATTTACCTCAACATACTATGTATAAACAGGCTATGTCAGCCATGAAGCTGGATTTACACAGGAACTGCAACATCTATGTGTCCAGCCCTTCGTCAGATCTGGTGAATCTGTTGCCCACCAGTCTGGTCCATTTTTGGCTCTCTTGTAAATAAACTGTTAAGACTCGATGGTTCACAGTGAAACACACAGTACTATACAAAATATCACATCAGTTTGTTTTAAATGTCTTCTCTCAACTAGACCTTTAGCATTAACGCAGTCATGTGTCTAGTACAAAGTGCTGCAGAGTTGTGGCCTTTTGAGCCCCGGTGGCACTTACTATGACTTTGACCCAGAATGACAATGTTACCGTTTTCCTGTTTGTCTGATTCACCGCCATTAATCAACCTGAGCGCTGTAATGTGAACCACAGCGAGGCTCTGACACTTTTGCTGACAGTTGTCACACACAAATAACAACATTTGGGATAATTTCGCAACTTATTTGCCGTAGTTTAGCGATGTCTCAACACGTGCTGACTGCACAGTGAATACACGCTTGATTACTGCTTTCCATGGGGCTGACGAGAGCAGTCTAGATGCTTTGTAGTTTGATTTATTCAAGAATGTATTCTGACAACAGTACATCTAGTACATCTTTGGTTTCTTTAGTGATTTTGACACCTGTATTGGATGACCTACATTCTTTAGGCTCAGCCTGAAGATGTTTGACTGCAGTCCTGACACTTTAAGAGGTAGTCAAAATGATTTTTTTACATTCACAACACAGAGATGTCATTTCTATCAACACGTACATATGAAGATGTTTATGCATTAGAAAGACAAACGTTGTACAGCACTTAGAACTGTGGCCATGCGGCCTGCTCAATCAGAAAGAACATGTTTTTCAAAATTAAATGGAAGATTTGGTTAAATGGTGCAGAAGACTTTAGCATAAACAACCTCTCACTGATTTCCAAATACTATAGCTGGTTTAAAATTTAAAAAATAATTTCTCTGTATTGATTAGATTCACCTAGATTTTAGCTATCCTGTTGATTGTACATGTGTATATAGTAGAGGGCATTTATAGGTCATGTTTACAAGTCATCAGTAAACTGAACCTTAAATCTTGCTCAAGCAAAACCCCCATCTGTTGCTTGTTCCATTGCTCAAGCACCTTCTGCACTTCAGTAAATTCTACTTTAGTTCTCCATTTGTGGATAAAACTGTGTTCACTCAAAGGAGAGCAGATGTTTCCTGTTATTTTCCCAGGTAGAACGTATTCTCCAGTTCATGTGTGATCACAATATTTCGTATTGATCAGTGATCTACCCTCCCGCAGTTTTAAATAATTAGTACAATGTGGGATATTAGCAAAATCAGTCGAAGCTGTGAATGTGTAGCTGTTGCCTTATAAAATATTCACCACACACTGAATTTTCTGGCAGTGAGACTCCTTTAAGATTTTCCAAAGTTCATAATATATTCAAAGTGGTTCTGTTACAAAAAATGTTATGTAAATATATAATTGTATTTTCTTAAGCTGCTGCTGTCCTGCCATGCTGAATCTGTGCCTTTCCCTTACAATGTCTTATTTTATATTTTTACTCTGAATATTTGGTGGCTAGATCAGACTCATATCAACTTGACTAAAATAAATGCAGTTGTAAATACCATGGCTCTTTTGTCGTCTTTACTGCTTTACCCAGTGTCTTTTTCTCGCAGAAATAGTTAGAGACATAGTTGTTGAAAAATTTAATACATTAGATTTATTTTACATACCACTTTCTCCACATAAATATGCGTCAACAGATTGTGTGTCATTTCAGCAGTGTCACTGGCATCCTCTACTGTCAAAGGCCACTGTAGATTTAATTACCATTAGCTGACTGAAATTTAGGATAATCCCCTCATACTGTACGCACATCAGGTAAGGGTTGTAATTACTCTACAGACTGGGCCTTGTGGGTAGCATGGAAGGTCACGTTAAGGTCAGTGGATTAGTCCTTTCCACCGACAGGCAGACAAATTCAAAATAAAGACATCTAGTCAGCAGCATAACCACACAATTACGCTTTCCAATGAAGACAATTGTCTCAACATGTAAAACAGCAGCCAGCCATGGAATATAAATCAGTGTCCACATAAGTCCCTTCTCCGGTAAGTGGAAGACAGACACACAGTCCAACATGTGCATCTCAATTGGCACCGGTCTTTTGTCCCTGCATTCTGGCACGCTTGGCCTCCTCGTCCATTTCATCCAAGATCCGCTCCTGGGAGACGGAGTAAAATGTGTAGCCGTCTAGCAGGGGAGCAAGTGGTCAAGGGAAATATTTGACAGCAGGAAGACAAACACTTTTTTACATGACAAGGAGTGATGTTGGTCAGTCAGGTGTTTGTATCTAACTGCAGAAGTGCTGTCTGTATGAAAATCCTTCAGGTTGTCTTAATTTATTACAAATACTGATTCTCATCTTACCCTTTTTTTTTAAATCTTATACACTCAGTTTCCAGTTTATTAGGTAGACCTAGCTAAAACTAATGCCGTCTAATTCAACAGCCCTGCCATCTTCATGAAGGCTATAATGTTCAATTTTGTTGAAAATGTTTTCTTTTAAAAAAAGTGTTGATTCATCTCTAGGTAATCTTGAAAGCTGTAGTTTAATAATGTTACCTGGTCGTTTCTGTCGTGGCTAAATGTCATTAGCTTCCAGTGAATGGGAATCGTTACTAAAAGACATTTTAGCTACATCTACCACGCCACTCAAAGTTACTAAGTTGTCAGTAAAGTGTCCAACACAACGTGAGGAGATAAAGGGGCGTTAGGTTTTTATATCGGGCTCTCGCACAACCAGGAACCCCAGAGTAACTTTAGCATGCTAAGCTAACAGTGCATGGTTCACCTTGTGTTTGGTAAGGATACAAATTCCCAGAACGAGTGCTCCAATGGCGAGTCCTGTCACAACATTTCGTGTCCGCAGCTTCTGGGTTTTCTTCTTCCATTGTTCAAGCTCTGCTCGTCGGATGAAGTACAGCTGCTCGTGGGAAAGACCCTCTTTATTCGGGTCTATCCTGTTTGCAATGGGAGCTTCAAACCCCTTCGGCGTCTTGTCAGCCATGTCTGCAGTCAGTGAAGTGCCGCGAGAGGTTGTTTCTCAACAGTTCTACGCGCAGCTGCATCTCAAATGATCTACTGCGTTGACGGTAATGTCGGCGGCGTCTAACTGCGTTGCGAGCAGCCCCATCAACGTGTTGTGAGATCTGCGCTGAGCACTTCAAGCGCTACCACGTACTGCGCGAACGTGAGTGAACGACACAAGAGTGTGCAACTGCCAAACGAGCCCCCATGGCAGCTATGGTTCCTGCTACGAGACGTTGAATCGGTCCTGAGGTGAAAATCCGCGGGGATAGCGCCATCTTTCGGAAACATAAACTCCAGGCACCATTTATTTTTGGGATTCCAATTGATTTATTTTGACAAAAGTTAGCAAATTCCTCAGTATAGACTTGGTTGTTTGTAAACGTAACTTCTGTGCGTGCATGAGGAAATCGTTAGTCAGGGCCAATGGCGAAACACTTCTTAAATTATCCAAACCAAAGTATAAGCTTCAAGTTTCGGGAAGCCTCTTTTGACATACTCACAGATTTCCTTATTAATCTCAACAAAACAAACAAAGATAACCTCAGCAGTTTATCAAAATGTAGCGGAAGCTTCAAAGATAAAAGACTAATGGGTACGTGCCGTTAAGCGCTAACGCTACATGCTAGCAGTTTGTCATTTTTTAATTGCAGCTAACAAACGTTATGTGATGCAGGTTGCTTGAGGTTATTTCTGACGTACATTTTGCCCGTTTTGACGCCAACAATCTGACATTTAACAATGCATTTATTATGTTCCCCTTTTAATTTTGTTTTGCCGAGGAAACATTATTGTTGCGCTTATTCAAAAATACGCCACACCTGTGACAATTAGTGCGCACGTTAGATAAATAGAAGCCGTAAAGTGTGAAACTCAAGTCTGATTTTACAGCCGTATTCTCTAAACATATACCTGTCGTTTCAATATGGGATGCATTTAAAAAATAATGTGAAACCGTCTTCTCTGGTTGCTATTATATTTATAATTACTGTATGGAAACGAGGCTTTTACTAGGAGGCCTGCAGTACAGTGTGTGCTTTCACGCTGTTTATTTCGACTGGTTCATTCCACAGTCGTGTTAATAACTTCCCCAGCATGTGGGATTGACTGTGAGCTCTACGGGACTGTTGTCTCTGAATGGCCCACTAAGCCTCACTGTACCCTGTCATCTTCCACACACCTGCAATTGTGAGCCCTGTTATTATGAAGGCCAATCCTCAACACAAACCCCTCACAGTCTGCTCGTTGCAAGACTTGTATTGAACACTTCCGTGCTAAAGTAACCTGCCGTTCTCACAGAATGAATAAATAAATACTTTAGTTTCTTTCAAAAGTGGCTGGTCAATAGAAAAGCTGGCCAGTCACGATGCAGTTTTGCTGGCGGTGGCTGGTGGGTGGTGTTGAGAGCCCAGCATGGTTGTGATTCAGTGTTAAATGTCTTACTTGCGCGGCTCTTTTCACCCGAAAAAGCAAGCGTAAAGAACATAAAATCCGAATTTCAAATCATTATTCTTCACTCCCAAATTCACAGTGATTCCAGGGCCTTTCTTTACCGGACCATCTGTGTTCTATTATATGTCATCATCTAGAGGACGATTTGTATCTTGATGTAAGACGCAAAATAGTTATAGCTTTTTCGTTTCTAATATGTTCAGTTTGCGTCACTGCAAAGATCTCATAAATGACAGCGAATAACCAATAATACCCGGAGAGTAATGGCTCATATTACATGTTACTGATCCCATTTCACAGAACTACGTGAGGTCTCTGCCTGTGTCAGTTTACATAGGATTTCCCAACACATTTACTGCCTCCATTTGAATGCACGCATGATACAGCCTTATAAATTCCTTTGTGCAAATGTCTTTTGTATTCTCTGATAACAGCTCTGTCCCAACATGCTGAACTTATGCTTCCATTAATTAAAATGATGTTCCTGTTTTGTTCTCTGCTGTTGCTAACACCCTGCATCCCTCTCTGGTGTTGCGTAGAATACATTTTCCTGATAACCAAAGAACTGGGACTAGACCCGCTGGCTGGATACCATGCCATTGAATTACTTCAAAGGTGCGACGTAATTTGCCTTTCCCTGCCACACCCAGCGTCATATTGGTTTTAGTCATGCCTTTATGTGAATAATTATCTCCCCCAAGGTTCATGGTGAAGCACCTTACAGATTTGTTGGCCGCACCCACACCTCAAGGCGCAGCTGCCGATCCACCAAGAAGTCACGAGGATGCTGTGTTTGACAAGCTCAAGGCGAAATTCCCTCTCATCATCTTCTCCTGCGTGCAACTTGCAAGCAAACTGTCTTTGCACAGTCATGTAAGTTCTGCAATGCCTGCATTTTATACATTTCAATACCCTGCGATTATAAATGAAAAAAATCTTATCTCCCAATTATTTTTCAAACATTTTCTAGATAATCGACAACACTACTGCTGTACGCTTTCTGCATTCAATCGGCCACAATGTTTCTAAGCAGACTGTCCTGGAATCAGAGCTGATGGTCTTAAAAGGGCTTCAATTCACACTAAATGCCCCGAACCCTCTGACATATGTGGAAACCCTTCTGGAGGTGCTTGGTAAGATATCATATTTAAACACAGAGCAGCTCATGTGAAGTAGTAGGATGTAACAAAAATTGGCCAACATTAAAGGTTCTGTGAACATAATTCACTTGTATCCGTTGAACAGCCATACTGACTTTGACGGAGGTGACTAAACCTTTGCAGGACACAATGAGTCATCCATCCCTGTGGAGCGCCTGTATCACCTGTGCCACCATGTTCTCCAGTTCGTCAGCCTACAGAGGACTGCCATCTATGACTCCTTGTTAGTGACTACCACTCAGTGTGTCAGCCCATCCAGAGAGCAGAGGTATTATTACATTTCTCTTTAAGCCACATTTTCACAACAGTTGCCTGTTTACTCATCCAGACACAGAGTAACATGAGCATCCATTTGTTGTGTTTCTGGCCAGTGTCCACTCTCCTGTTAGCGCTGTCATGGTTTCCACCAACTCCTGAGGGAAATATCTGGCTCTTTAGCTGCTAAATGCTCCACTATGCTCAGCAGATAGTCACTTTGTTACTTGTCTGTCCCCCATTTGGTGCTGGGCAGATAGTGCACAGTGGGTTACAGAGGTTTGTAGCTGAAATCTGCTGCCTGCTGTGGCCTAAAACAACTCTATGAAAGCAGTGAGATGAAAGAAAATAATAAAGTTGTGGGCCATAAAACCAAAACAACATGCTGAAAGACATTTTAAAGCTCTGTGGAGCTGAGGAGGATTTCAGAGTCAGACGATAACTCTGGGTTCATTACTACCAGCGACCCATTTCACATTACACATAGTTATTTGATCCATATTGGTTATCGCTGCTTTAATACTAACTCTCTCTAAACAGGGAGAGATTTTTGACCGTGACCGAAGACTACATGCTTCTTGGTGTTGGTGTCATCGCCGTGGCTTCATTCATCGTCTACATCAGAAAATGGGAACAGGTGAAACACTTGATGTTTTAAAATAATTAAAAACCTAAGCTAATTAAAAACCGCATTCACTATAGCATCAGTGTTATAAGGGTCAAAATCCTAGTCATAATGTGCAGCCGTATCATCCAAGTTTAGTAAGTGTTGGTGTGTACTTAATCGTTGACATATACATCCCATACAAAGTGTTTTTGTTGATGGAGGCTTTCTTTTAATGCTTTGCAGGTTGTGGGAGAACTGAGTCACATCACAGGAATCTCAAAGAGGAGCATCAGCGATTTCGCTCATGTGACATTGATGCACATTGTTAAAACCAGTTTCCCTGTAACATCCACTTGAGTCTTGATAACACCCATTCACTGAATACTCTCTTACTGTTTATGGTTTTTATTTTGTTTTTGAGTTGTAGGTGCAGAACATGTAATGTGCACCTGAGTGAGATGATTGGATTAAAACAAAGCAACTATCTGTACAATCTGTGCACTGAAGCACCTCATGGAACAAAACGGTGCCAAAAGAATAAATCACTCTGGAGTGGTTACATTCTTAAAATGACTGTGTGTTAGTGACGGACATACATCTAGATTATTTTAACTGTACATTCTTTAAAACTTAAATTAGTATTGTGTTGCAATTGTGAATATACACTTGAGAAATGTTAACCTGTTAGTATAGATTATTGTCTAAATCTCTTACAGCCTTATTGTAACAATGAACTCTTGATACTTTGCAAAATGTAATAAATACTGTATTAATCAATAACGTAATCTTAATACTGTATATCTCTTACATTGTGCCACATTGATCCGCTCACTTGAATTAGATGCATGGTGGTTTATTGTAACACTCATGTGTTTAGTTCCACATTAGACAAGATGTTAAAATAGTGTTTGGCTGAGGATCCAGCATCAGATGTCTCTGGTGAGGGGATCCTCCTCTCTGATTCGTCTCTCTCATCCTTCTTAGGTAGGGGAGAACTGACCATATCCAAATCTGAGGGCAGAATTAATAAACCCACTTGAAACCAAATAGAGCTTTTCATTTTTATAACTCTATACAACATTATAATGTTCTTCAGGTTATCATAGAATATTTCAAAATGTTTAGAACCAGAAGAAATGCTTTGATTCTTCTGCTGTTGCGAATTGGGACAAACAAAAGCTAAGATATTTTAGGAAAAATCACAACTTTCACAAAAAAAATCACAACTTTCACCCCATCAATCAGTTTTTGGTGTTTTCATTTGGTCTGTAGTTAAAGGAAATTACCTTGACGTATCAAAGCACTTGCTGATAAATATCAGTCTATATACAGTGGTAATCATTCAACAGACTCAGGGGGGTCCTGGTGGCTCCATGATGTGAACTGTGTAGCTGCAACATTCTGGATTCAGGTTTGACCAGGTACCTTACCTCCATACACCTCTGTGCTAATAGTAACTGCAACAAAGCTAATTAGGAGTTATTCCCTTTGTATGTGTCGACCTACAGCAGGCATTATGTGCAATAGTATGTTGAATAAATAATAAAATAAAGAACATAGTTGCCCTGGGGACTGGGCAGGAAGCTGGCAGTAAACCTCTGGAGCGCAGTGACCTGAAGGACAACATTTCAGCCGCTTCTCTGAGATTAAACAGTTCACTCATGTTCACCTAAAAACAGGTGGGAGAAAGACAAAAGATCACACAAGATTTTAGACCTTAAGCCTTTTATACATATCTGAATCAGGATAGTGTCTTTCAGAACCTTTCATTTAATCTAATGTGATTATTCTGAATGCTGATTCACGACTTAATAACTGTACAATTATATTCTGTGAGTTGCCAGTAAAGTCATAGATATTCAGTTCACTATTTCAAAGCCAGACCTTTAGCTGGGTCAGAAATCCTGCAGACAAGCAAAACATATGTGAATATGAAAAATGATCTACCTTTGTTTGGGTCTGCATACAACCTCTCTGTTGCTGTCTTTTAGAGACTGGGCGTTTGGGACAGCAGTAGTCCCTCCCTGGGCTGCTTGACATTCCCAAATGTGTACCAGCTCTTTGATGTCACTAAACATCGCCGTATCATCCGAGTTCTGTTTCAGGTCTAGCAGTCCAGAGGCACTTGGACCCCAGGTCTCATTCGAAGACTGCAGTGTGTCAGTGGCACTGGTTCCTTTCTGAACGTCGTCGTCCTCCCTGTTGAACCAGAAGCTCGTCCTGGGTGGAGAGGCCAGGTTTGCCTGTGAGGTTCGCCAGCTGATTGGAAGCTTAGGGAAGTGTTGCCACAAATCCACAAAGCCCCTCTTGACTCTGTTGGTGGCAGGTGGCAGTGGTGCCTCATGAGGTTGCCCCGCGACAGAAGCGAGACTGTAGCCAGCACTGCTAACAGGTGCTCCACCTGACTGTGGACTGAAAGACTCCAGGCTGTGAGAGAGGCTGGTGGAGGCTGAGTTTGAGTGAAAAACTGTCCTCATGAAGGGGGTCAGATCGCTCTCCCTGTATGCGTCCTTCCAGAAGGCTATGGATGGATCCATTTAATAATCTGTTTCACATGCTCACACCCTGCACTTGCTGTGATGCCACGCAGGGTGTACTCCATTGCCTTGGAAAAACAACGTTCCAAATGATTTCAATTGGCTTGCTGTAAAAGCACAGCAGATATCGAACAAATGTTAATATTATGATGATATAGCACAGAAGCTGAATCTTTTTTATTTAAAAACACCAGGTAGTGAGAAAACTGGCCTGTCGCATCCTGCCACAACCTGCAGCGCAGAGAAATGTATCCTAGAAAACTTGCATCTGGATGCCAGGTGGGCTTTTCCTCTGTGGAGAATCTTCGAAGCCATTCCCAGCTCTGCTCTGGGTTCCACTGGAGATAGCTTGAAGGCAGTAGACGGAGCTTTTATTCCGTGGGCCCCCTGGCTCAGACGAAGCTCTTTTCCCAGAGCTGCACGGGAACGACTGCAGGTGGCAAGCAAAGATGTTTTGGAAAGCTGTATTACTTAAGAAGGGTGTTGGATGCTGCTATAATGAAACTGTGGTATTATGCTGTGAGTATGCTCCTACAGCTGGTGGCATTTCTACTTCTAGTCTATGGTGTAAGTTCTTATCGTGGCGTTTGATTACCTGTGAGCAGCTGACATGGACTGTGTTAGTGTCGAAAATGTCTGCATGCCAGGAACCTCTCGTCTCACCTCTGCATCTACCGTCTCTCCATCCCGTCTTTGATCCTGAATGTAACCGAGGAGAGATTGAGAAGAGCCAGCCAGAAGACAGCCAAAGGAAGAATCTCTTCTGTTAAACTATGTTGCAACTTTCAGTAGCTGATGGTCCAAATGTTGTCGTCTCGCTCGCCCCCCAAACATATTCAGCGCTCCTGAGGTTGTCCACGCCCTATCGCTCCCAGCTGTGAGGTCCAGTGCTGAAACACAAAGCAGTTCACAGTGCACGTTTACAACATAACAGGTGGCAGATGGCTAGTGCAGAAGGAAATACGCTCAGATAGCATGAGGTGTGAAATAATCCTGGAGAAAGCGAGACCGCAGCAAGGTGTGACACCTGTATCCACTGCCAGGTGTACTGACTGTGTGCTGCAGGCTGCTGCTTTGAAGCCACAAAGCCCAGACAGAGCATATTCACACACCCCCCCCCCCACCAACATTTACTTCCATTTTACATTTATTATAACATTAGTGAATTTGTCACAAGCAAAGAAGACAAGAACAGTAAAGACAAAAGATTATAATGACAGACTGAATTTCACATTTTCAAAAATGCAATTCCATCATTTCAACATGTTGAGGATGTTCTTGTGTTCAGCAAAAACAAAAATCAGTGTCTTGGAGGAAAATAGCAAACCTGGGTATTCCTTTGGAAAATTGACATTTATTAATAAAATTTAAACCCCATTAAGATCTATATAGCTACAATTAAATTCATCTTTTGGGCCTTACATTCACAAAGTACAGAAGTACGTTTCAGTATCAGATCAGTAAAGTATCAGATGAGGAAACACAAGAATGATCATTAATATACATTCATCTTTTGTTCAATGCGAAAGATGAAGGCGCTGTGAAGATCCGCCACTGTGTTTTTGTCCAACTGACGCAATGACTCTGGAACGACCTGCCCGAGGAGATGAGGCTCGCAGAATCAGTGACCTCTTTTAAATCACTTCTTAAAACCCATTTTTATAGACTTGCTTTCATGTGATGTCATCTCTATATCGTCTTTTATGAGTTTGAATGATTTTTTAAAATATTATTAATTTTCCTCTATTTTCTATATAAATAAAGTTATTATTATTATTATTATTATTATTATTATTTCCATGGAGACGAACTGAACAAAACTTGTAATTGCAACGCGGGAGAGCATTTTGCGCATTATTTTACACGTGAATGTGACGTTTTACACTTATATTATTGCTTTAGTTTAGTCATTCTTGGAAATAAAGTCCCTGGGGATTTTGCTTCTCTGTGGCTCACTTACCAAACCAGCTCTTTAGGGACCTGACCCATCTCACCCTAGCAACCGTTGCTATGCTCCCCGTTGCTACTGTATGAGATTTGGAGTATTTTGTTTTCTGTTGAAATCATTCTAGCATTAACGAAAGACACATAAGGCTAAAAATAATGCTCTATTTAGGCATTTTACGTGTATTTATTTTTGTCACAAACACAAACATCTGTCTGCTCCCTAGTGACAGCTGATGAAAGCAGATTGAGCATTACGGTCTGACATTGGCACATCTAAAGGTGGTTCAAAAGATACTGAACTGCCAGCATAGCTGTGCCAGAGGAGCCAGAGCTCCAGTAGATTAGCAGGAGATCCAGGGCCAGGCTTCATTGACTCTCTCTCTTACTTCTTTGGCTCCCCACAACTCTGCTGATCTCCCGCAATCTTGTGTTAGGCCCCATTAATCTCACCTCCCCTTGCAGTCTGTCAAAGGGAGAGTGGGCTGCACACTCACCTTTGCAGTTTTCATTCTTTATATTCAGGTGGAGGGAAAGGACGAGAGAAGGCAGAGAGCGAGAGAGAAAGCTCTGGCATAATTAGATTCAATGCAGTGGAGGGGGGGGGCTATCTGTGACCACCTCCTCCATCACACTCACACTGACAGGAACCCTGCACCAAAACCAGTTTCCAGGGCCTCCCTCAGGTATTTCTCATTACCATTTTCAGAGAGGGAACCTTTAAAGTACAAATATGTCCTTTGGTGGGTTTTTGCCCACTGAAAGATATATTTTGTTACTTCACTCACACGCTGAGATGTATGATGTTGGCATGTGATTCAGAGGATTTCCATCTTTCTAAAAGACTGGTTAACTAAGGTGTACACTAGCATGGCACACTTCTTTAGATATTATAGAGAACATCTCCCTCCTACCAGCAAAACAATGACTGAAAAGCCATGATCTTAATGACAAGTGAGCATGGATGATAAAAATGCAATGTACACAACAAAGTTACCGTAGTGGAAAGGGAGCTTTGACATGAGCAAAGAAGATTTTAGTTTCTGCCACTGCATAAATATCAAGCCTCACTTGACAGGACAACAGTCACGAAAACAGACCTTTGTGCAGTTTATTGACAGCGTGTGGGAGACCAGGTGTTTGAGAAGTAAATATACGCAGCCACTGCAAGGAAGGGTCCTACCTCTTAAGTTCATATCTGGTATTAGTTGTAATCTACTAATTGTCTTATCGTGTGATTAATTCGCACCCAGTATTCAGATAAGCACATTATCAATCAGCACTAATGTGGTGGTAAATAAAAAAGGCACTTCAACGACGACCGGTCATAACAACAACAACAACAACAACTACTACAAAATATAATCAATATAAATGGTTCTTTAAACATCTGTGTAGCCAATTAGATTAATTATGATATAAATTGATGCCTTAAAGGTTCAGGTCAACTGAGGACCATTTAGCTTGTGTTCCACAATCAAGCAGTGTAATGTTTCCCTGCACAGCCTCCCTGATTGTAATTCTGGCTGATGGGCCTGTAATATTATTGACTGATTGAGGAAGAGGTCGGGATAATGTCTGACACTCCCCGACGCCTTCTCCATCTATCATTCCAAATGTCAAATGCCTGATCTGCAGGGGTTAGGAATTGAATTTTGATTGGCATCGACCTTGTTTCTCCTGAATAATTGTGAATGATTTAGGTATTAGTGCCTTCTTGCATCATAAATAATTCATTAACTCTGACCCCCCCCTCCCTCCTGTATGTCTGTTCCCGTGCTCCGTCTGTCCTGCTGGGATTCATTCCGTCAAGCCGGTGAGGGGGGTGTGGAAACCGGAAATATGGCCGCGATGAGCACAAACACGTCATAAACGAAAATGCGTGCCTCTTCGTTATGTGCGCGAGTAATGTCCAAGCGTGTTTTGACCGTGGTGTGCGCGAACTTTGCGCTAGGGCGCCCTGAACAGTCGCAACGGTTCGTTATTTATTTTTTTTATTTTGAAAGTTGGCACCGGAAGTAGCACACTCGCTAGATTTAACGGACTTGACCCAGCGACAGACAGGTCAGCGCTCCGTGTTGCGGCGCTGCGTGGCACCGCGCGCAGACTGGCTGACTGCACCGCGCGCACACACACACGACTTTAGCTGCGAGTGCACCCCCCCCCCCCCCCCACCACCACCCTCCATCCTCCTCACCCGGACACTTGGCACGTTTTGCGGGCAAGAAGTATCCGTCGGTCCGGCCGGCTGCTACCTGCTGCAGAGCGAGCTGGCGCCGCGTAGCACCCATGGGTGTCGTTGCTGCGGCCGCCTTCTGCGTTTGGACTGAACGTAGCCGCCTTGGTCGGTGCAGTTATTCCCAGAGTCGCTCGCGATTTCGGACCGATCGGAGTCGCGTCCGGGCGGCAGTTCGGGTCGAGGAGCCGCACGGAGCGCTGCAGCAGAGGAGGCTGTGATGCCAGATCTGGCCAGAAGAAACAACGGTTTAAGTCTGGGAAAGGTAAAATCCTGTCTGTCCGTTCTGCTGCAACTTCTCTTGTGCATCTTTAACTTTATTGTATGACGCCATTTCTAAGCTGTGTGCTGGAGGTGTCCGGGCTCTCTGTGGAGCCTCTATCCTGCCCAGCCGGCCACTAAGCCAATAAACACCCCCCAGTAGTGCTGAATGATCCAGACCTCGCTGCTCCTTTGTACTCGGCTGCAACGTGTCTAATGTCTCTTCGCGTTCTTTCACGTTAGATCTGTGCGGCGCGCTGTGCGCTTTCACGGTTCCAGTGGTGACAAGTCATTCAGACATTTCCTTTTAGAGGCCAGGGGAGGCCTCCACCAACTTTGCAGATGAATGGATATTAAGGTTATTGTGTGTTCATTCGCATACAAATATATATATATATATATAGTTATATATATATATAGCATCTGTAGCCTGCATTCAACACATGCAGTCTGAGATATAAAGGGAGGTGGGGGGGGTTTGCCCACCCAGACTTCAAGCTGTCCATGAAGAAGAGGTTTGTGTGGAAGAAGCTGTTCTTACTTGTTGGATGGCTCCAGGCCAGCACCTACCTCACTCTGCACAGCCTATTATCTGACATCTGGTCCTTCTCGACAGGGACTTATGTGGTAATAGTATGTTTCAACAAAGGCTGTTAATCAGCGTAATGCCTGTTGTTTGGGAGGGGAAAACACTTATTTCCCTATGATCACCAGTCAGCACTTTATATGGTGGAAACTAAGTCTGCTTTGGATGGGGGAATGTTATGGGATGGGGACAACCCTGGCAGTTGTTTTTTTTTTTTTTAGATGTTTTATGTTCCTCAGCTATGTGGTTAGGCTTAGACAGGGTGCACATTTGTAAGATGGCAAAGCTGTGACGGGGCAAACAAATTAATTTACACGCACACGTACAATTGCAAGCGATGCCTTTTGTTTTAGAACCGCCGTGATGAAGCGTTTGTCAGGAAAAATATAGGTCTGCAGTATTGTAAAAAGGTTTTGGGTTCAAGCATTCGTGGTTTTTGTATGAGGCTGAGATGGCTGCTGTCTCGCTGTACTTTTCTTTTTTTGTTCCCATCCAAGTTCTTGGTTGTCAGCTCGGCTCGGCGCAGATAAAAGGCCGTCATCCTCAAAGCGTCCTCTCATCGCGTCCAATGACACGCACCAGTTCTGCTTCTCTCTTGCTACCCCGTCCCTGACACACATCTGTGAGTTCACCGTGTGGAGGTTTTCCACTATGAGATCATGTTTTATGTTTTTTTGTTGTTTTTTTTTCCTTTTGTGATTTTTAGTCAACCAGCCCCTCAACTGTTTTGTCTGTCAGTGCTCATCGCTCTCCGCTCAGGGGGTTAAGTGACGAGGCCTCGTTTTCCACAGTCCGAGCCAACGCGGCCCCCTGCTGTCGCGCTCGCCGACAGGCCAAAGGTTAAAACCAGAAAGATTCTGCTGGAGCAAATAAGGATTTCTCTCAAACTTAGAAAAACAGCCTCCAGTTTCACGCTGTACTTAGGAAATATACCGTATAAATAAAACAGGCCTCAAATCTTTGGATCCAGACGGACACCAAAAGAAAGGCGCTGGAAACGCGCCGTGCCAGTATTTGCACCAGATAAAATGTGACGTATTGCTGAGAGCATAATCGCTATCAACAGTTATTAAATGATTAATTATGAAGCTCTAATTGAGCAGAATTGTCAGAAATTCAATTAGCATAGAACATGAAATCTCAGTTTGGGTCTCCGAGGTCAGTCATTAAAACAAATGTCCACCCTTAAACTCTCAACCTCCTAAAGCCATTAAAAATGGCCACTTGTGATATTTATTTATTTTCTTCCACTTGGTGCCTGTTGAGTAGACATAGAATCATCCAGATCGTTTCAATGTGGCGACAGTTTAGCTGTGTTTGACCAAAAAAAAAAGCTATTTTTAGCTTGATGTAATTGTACAGGAGGCAGCATCAGGTGGATGGCTGGCTGAACAAAACTTTGGGAGACCGACACTCATTTGAACCCAAACCAAGATGTTTCTCTAAACCTAACCGAACCTTTACCAGAGCGCTCTCTTTTCTTTTTCAACAGCGATGTGTTACGGTTTTGGAAGGCACAGACGAATGAT
Organism: Gadopsis marmoratus; assembly: GCA_036023855.1. Taxonomy (NCBI): domain Eukaryota; kingdom Metazoa; phylum Chordata; class Actinopteri; order Centrarchiformes; family Percichthyidae; genus Gadopsis; species Gadopsis marmoratus. The sequence continues at coordinate 27,841 of JAVQJF010037723.1, forward strand.
GTCGTCCTGCCGATGGAGGCGTCAGGTCAGACGGCGTTTCTGCGCGTCGCGTATACAGGACATATACAAACATCTTTTGTCGTTTAATTTGGAGGACTTGTTGGCTGGTACAGGGGGAGATCCATTGAAGAAGACGCACAATTACCAGTTTCTCCACTGACAATAGCCTATAGAACATAATGTCGAAAACGGCTTATTTTATCGTCCTTTTCACCTGAGCCCACTGTTGATGTGTTCAAGCACATTCTTATTCCGCGAAATGTAGACAATTTCAGATTACATCGGGAGTGGACAAGACAGGCTGAGGCTAAGTGGGTACGTCAGAATGACAAATAACAGAACTGTTTCATAAAATAAATAGAATGTATTATAGATTTTAATAGTATTTCTTTGAAATGTCACCAGCAGCAGTTTATAGACAGTTTTATACAACTCATACTGGTGTATATATATATATATATATATATATCTTTAAAGTGGTTGGAGTTAATTAAGAGACTTCTAACCACAGAAGTGTTTGACTGCTCCTTCAGATATGAAAAAGTCTGTTGTTTAATGAGGTAAAGCAGCCAGACAGCCATATCAGCTCTGAAAATGTGAGATTATTTCCTGTACGGGGAATAAAGGTGTCGTCCTCAGGGATGGTTTGATTCATGTACCCTGAGCGCTGAGGGAATTGGCATTCTTATGCTGTTTTTAATCAGGAAAAGCAGTCAAAGAAACCAGAAAAGTCAGTTGGAAAAAAAAATTAAATGCTTGGCTCTTTAGTTTTATATGTATTTGTGCATTTATGTGGGCGCTGTAGTATTGAATAGCGTAATCATCAGTTTAGAGAAAAAAAAAAATGCAGTGTAAATGGAATTGAAATTGATGTGTTGGTCATAAATGTTTCCCTCTTGGCCAGTAACTCAAGAGTGGGCAAGGCAGTCATGTTACAAATGCAAGGCAAAGGGGGGCCCCAGCAATGGCACCATGCACAGTATGCCAGTAGAAAGTCCAGTATCTCAGAGGAACACCAGCTTTAACATGTTCAGAAACCTGTGGATAAAGATATTCCTGACAGCCCAGAAAGCACTCTGAAATTGCCTCATTTGGAAGAGACAACGGTGGACTGAGCTCCTTTTTTTTTAATGAGGGACGGATCCTCCCCAGGCATGTACCTCATTTTGGTGTAGCCCTTTTGATTATGTAATAATGATGCGAAAAAGGCGTCTCCTTCGCGCCTCATTCTTTCTTGTTAGCGAACGGACCTGGAGGTACGCCGGGCCGCTTCATCTCGGCCGCGGTTAGCTGCTGCTACCCTTTCGTCTCCTGCACTGCTGGGAGTCGGTAGCATTTATTGAGTTCTGATGGGTGCGCTTCGACTCTGCGCCTCACCTATTTGTGTCGCAGCGCCTTTTGACGAGATGAAGAGTTTGATGTTTGCCGCTGCAGTTCAGTCTCAGACAACTGAGGCAGTTCTGGCGTATTACCTGTCACAAATACCACTTCGTATGGATTTCTGTGGCTGTGCAGAAGAGTGCGTTCAACGAAGCCACGACAACAGTGCGGCAGTGATTTTCAACGCGTGCTGTTTGAATGGGGAAACATCTATGATTTTTAAAAAAGGAAACCCCAACCAGAGTAGATCTGAAGGAAGGAGCTGGTGACACGGTTTTTTTTGTATTTCGTGTACATGTTGCTGCCTGTTTTCGCTTCAAAGTCGTTGAATGTTCACCTTTTTAATAAAGAATCCAGCGGCTCAACCAAAAGTACAGTGCGGGATCAAAGAGCTTTAGTGTTTTTGTCTGCTTTATACCAGGGAGGCTACTATGATATGTAGGCCTAGTTACGGTTTCATAACAACAAATGGGAGCGCTGCATCAATATATTATAACTGGAGTTTTGTGGGGGTTTTTTCTTTTACTTTTCACAGCATTGTATTTTGGCAGAAGCATGTTTTCAGTTGCACTGAGTCGTTGCTTCTGGATCATTATAGTAACATGGTAACTATTACAACAGTACAATACGTCCCAAAGGAGAAGGTGGGTAATAAGATCAGAAGGGCTGACGGCCTGCAGTGAATACCTACGTCTGATATTCATTTATAAAGCGTGCAGAAACCTCTGATTTACACTTACTTGCGTGGATGTTTATTTAGGATAAGCAGCTAATAAGACTACTACTTCAACTACTTCTACTACTAATAATTATCATAGTCAGAATTGGCTTGATGGCGCGCTGTGCTTGCACTGAGGACAACAAACGCTTTGAAAACGGTGGAAAGCCACTTGGTGGAAATGGAGTACAGCTGCTGGCTCAAGTGGCCCTGCAGAGGAAATGTAAGTGGTGTTTTTTCATTTGGCAAGGCTAGTGAGGATGCAGGGAAATTCTTTTAAAAAGCCAATAAGGCCTGAAAGATGCTGACATGTATCAACGTGTTCAAACTGATGTATTTGTGTGGCCTCAGACCAGAAGCCTGTTCTTGCTGAGCCTGGGATACGTGGGACGTCACATCTATCCACTTCCCCGTAGTTTGACTTTGCACGGACATATTTCACATTGGCAGTTACCGCTGTGACCTGGAGTCTTTGAGCTTATTGCTGCATTGCAGCTTTAATGAAATCAAGTTAATCACCTCTCTCTGGACAAGTGCAAGTGTTACATGCATTCCTTTGTGTGTGCTACCTCTTAAATTACATGACGTTACCTGATTCTGCCAAGATGGCTAGGCTGCTGGATAACAAAGACTGGCTATGCGGCTGTATCCAATCAGTCTGCCACTCAAACCTTCCTCTGGGGAACCAAAAGATCCCTGTTAGCCTATTAGGCAGCTGCTTGAGCCAGCCCCGGCCGCTGAAGGCAGATGAATGGCAGAGTATTAATCAGGCTTGAAAGCGGCGTCTCGTGGCTGGATCAACAGCTATGATACCAACAACCTTCACTGTTGTCGGCGGCGTCCGCCGGTCCTCTTTTACCCCTCTTTGAATTTTATGGTGAAAGTGCATAGTGTCTTCACCTGTCTCCTTCTGTGCACACCAGAAACATCATCATCATCATCATCATCATCCAAGTGTTGAATCAACCGCCCTCTTCTCGCAAAACATGTGGTGTCACTATTCGCAGTTTCGCGGGGGCTTTGCAATCCGTCATGAAAGCTGTGCGTTTAAACTGTGCGCTATAATGGGTTCAGCACAAGACAAATGGGGTTACCACTGTGTCACCTACTTAATGTTTGGACACAGACACTGCTGCTGCCAAGGCTTTTTAATGTGATCCGTGGGCTGCCGTGAAGTTGCCAGCGAAACACTAGTGCTCTGTCATGTCTAAATAGTTCCAGTGTTCCTCTGCGCACGGTGCTCCGTTAGCAGTGGGAGATGGGCCTCGGCTCTGTGATGAGGAGCGTCCTGAAAGGGGTGAACGACCATAATAATTTGCCAGGCATTTGTGTGTCTGTGGAAACACAGCGGACGCGTTGTGCTTTAATACAGCTGCTCCCATTGGCTTTGTGTGCTAAAACAGGGCGCGGCGACGGGCGTAGGAGGGTAGGAGAAATGGATTTCATGAAAAGTAGCATTGTTTTGAGTCCGGGTCAGCACTGTTTTCAATGATGCCCATTGTATTCAGGAACTACAATGAATACATGGCTGTAAATGTAAGGAGGAATAATTCCATTCCAACCGCTGAAGAGGATACAGATCCAACCTGAACCCTCCTACTAAGTTGCATCTCAGCTGCCTTTGTATTATCAACAATTATTAACATGCTTGATGGCCCATTTTAGGGGCTTTTTGCTGTTTCCAAAGTCAAGAATGAACTTTTTAATCTCAAAATGTTGGATATGACCCTGCATCCATCTGTGGAGTGAGCTAATAGCCAATGAGAAGCCAGTTAACGGAGTGGTCAGGGAGAGCAAGCGGAATCTGGTAGTGTTTACCACCATTTTTTTCAAAAATCGTCATTGTTTTGGTTCAGAAATTCTGCGAGTTGATGACGTTGGTTTCTTCTCAGTAGGCTGTTCTCCAGTTCTATCATTATGTTTGGGATATCAGACCCTCACCGTGTCATTTAGCACCATGATAGACAAGGAGTCTCCAGGCTTTCGTCACATCCGTATGCTCACGTGACTGGATCTCCTTCTTATTTTTGACAGAGAAAACAATGCGAACTGTACAAATTGTTCTTTGTGTAACGTGCTGCCTCTCTGGTGTCTCCAGCCAAAATGTTGTGTGGCCAGCCCAGTGTTTGTGTTTAGCTTTTCCAATAATCCCAGTCTGGAAGTAGACAGTTATTGATCATCAGTGACAGAAAATCAATTGATAACAATAATTAAAAAAAAAAAAACACAAACAGGTAATTGTTTCAGGCAATTTATCAAATAAAAATGTCAAACGTGGTAGAATCCGACTTTTCAAATCAGACCTGCCTTCAGAGTTGATTTCTGCCCTGAGGACGTGTCGGAGGGGTCAAATCTGGTCGGAGTTTTAAACCAATATGTCAAGATCATGCTCCAACTAAGAGTGCACGAAGAACCCTCTTTTCTGCTGTTTGAACTGACCACCGTTTAGTCCCCCTGGACTAACAGCCGTACATGTGAACCAGATTGAGCACTTGCCCTCTGCGTTCCATTTGTATTTAGAGAGTTTTCCGTTTGCCTCTAATTCACATCATTATAAACGGAATCCCTCTGAGTGTCTGTCTTAGCTGTGGTTGGCGTTACGTCCTTGTCATGGACATTTGTCTGTATTTTGTGACATTTTAAAATCGGAAGGTAATAATCAATTAAAACATAATCCACAGACGAATCCTGAAAATGAATCCTGTAAATTACCATCCGTCATTCCTCTTCAGTTTCGTGTTCCAAGTTTCGTTTGAATAGAAGATGAAATACACGCTGAGTTTGCAAATGACCCATTTAGCCGCTTTTGCAGATTTTTAACACATAAAATAATGGGATGAAAATGAGATATTGTTGGTCTTGTTGTTGTGCAGTCTTATATGTATTGTACGTATATTACGTGTAAATACACGAGCTGCTTAAGCTTTATTGGACCAAACAAGCAGCCTTATAGTTGCCTATAGCGAGCCCACAAAAGCATATTTTCCAGGTACTTGAAGATTTTATTTGAGGCTAACAAAATAAATAAAACGTTGCAAAAGAAGCAATATTAAACACTGACTGTGCTTTACTAAACATACTGAATACAGTGCCCGCAAGCAACACATTTGGATGAAACGAATCAAAGATAAGTGAAGTCGTCCTTGCTCTGCACGCTGTCAGTCTGGAGCCCTGTAATGCCACGTGGCACAGTATGCAGGCTCTATTTAAGGCTCCTTTTAGCCGAACTATTGTATTTTTCTCAGGCCAAGGTGGTTTTACTCCGGCCACACACACGCTTACATTTCAAAAAGCAAAGTGCACGCAGATCAAAAAGTTGTACTTCTCAGTTCGACCGAACGTCGGATCACTGACCGCGATGTTTGCAGCTGCGTGGGTTTTGTCCTTTTGCAAATGAAAAGTCTCCACTCTATCTTTACTGCGGGTTCTAATCTGCTGTACCCCTCGGTGGCACTTAGTGTAATGGAAGCATGATGCATTTTGTCTAACACGGCATTTTAAAGATGCTGCTCTTCAAAACGCAAACATTAAAAGCTGTTTAAGGACTTTGCCGGGTTCCTATGATATGAAAAGACACATGGCCTTGTTGACAGAGTTCATACGCCGCCCCAGGGCGCTGCAGCGTCAGTGGGTGGCTTTCTTCAACAGTGGCTTGTATTTAAGGTAGGGGAGTGGTGTTCTGCTTAGCCTCCAGTCACCAAATATGTCCTTGTTCAGGCATGCGAGTTCATTGTGTGGTAGCAGTCAGGACAGAGTCCCCTCTGAGTCTGTCTAAAAATACTCCATAATACCTCTGCCCCAAACTGACATAGGTTGGGGGTGAAGACCACATTTTTGCATCAGTGATTTATGTTTTTATTATTTCTGATTTACCACTTCTTTCTTCTTTTTTTTTTACCTCCCACGGCCACGTGATTTTTAAAGTGTTTTTAAACAATGTGTTTTCCCTAATGCAGGACTTGAAGGATGCATCCTGGATACAGTTGCTTGATAGCTGTTCTCCCCGGGCAGAAGTGAAACGGAGAGCGCCGGCCTTCCCTCATCGTCAGGGGTCAGCCAGTCTCACAGTGGGCGACAGGAAGCCAGAGGGACTGCCATCTCTAAATGCCTAATGAGCCTCTAATTGATATCCTGCTGAAAACCCCACAGAGTGTTAATGCCAGTTCCAAGGAAACTATATCATGCTCCCTCTTCGTTTACCCAACAAGACATAGGAGGCCCTGAAGCATACGAGAGGTTGGTTAGTGAACAGATGACACAAACGTTTATACATACTCTGTATCTTTCCTTATGGGTTTATTTTGATATTAGACTTTTTTGGAAGCGGGTGAAAATTAGCGTGGACCATGCTCTTCTTTTGGCCTGGCATCTAGACGTAAAGAGAGAGGGCGAAACACATTTCACCTGAGGCGTCCCGGCCATGTCAGCTGCAGTGTTACGGGCCGAGTAATATTCCCATCATCTTCCACTCGTTTATGAGACGTAGCTGCTGTAATGAGAGGGCTTCTAAGAAAGGGACAAATCTTAGGCAACGCTTTAAACCGGCTCCCTGACCATGTCCCTATTCTCCACGCTTCTAAGGCTCCAGCCCGTCTGCCGGGACAGCCTTCAGACTGTATTTGCCTAAACGGTTCATTCATCTTGATCAGCACTGAAGCTCAAGCTAGCGCTCAAAATAACCGTGGCTGCAAAGCAACTGCAGACGTTTCGTGCTTTGTTGAGTGACGACTGGCAGCTGGTGAGTGTTTAAGAATGTTATTTAGAGTCGGGCCCCAGTTAATTCCGCCCGTTTGGATAAAGGCTCGACACGTTGTCATTCAAACCCGTACCAGCCACTTAGAGCGCCACCGACACCTGCCAGGCTGCTGCTCAGATGTTCTATTTTTGTTGGAAAGCACATTTGACATTGGTTTCTGTTGGAGGTGGTTGTGTTGTTCAAGAGCTTGTACTGCGTTTCTTATGCTTGGCAGTCCAATAAACCTTTGTGTTGTCGGATGGTGCACGCCGAGTGCTTTTCAGCCTCTTTCTGCTGCAGCTTTTCTCATTTTGGGCCATGGATGTGCTTAAAGGAGGCTGAAGCAGGTGAAAGTGAGTGTTGCACTGGTCACGTTGCAAATTGCATTTTGGTCACTGGAAGAGTAATGGGACAAGTGGCTCAGCAGCACTTACACGTCCATTTTAGGGGAAATGCCTCTTGCGCTGATGAGTAGATCTGCGTAGCTAATAGACTAATGGGCTTGACACAAAGTAAGTAATGTCACCTCTGCTGCATTCAATTCCAATATGTTGACTGTGAACAGGTGATAGAGCACATTGTACACTGCCTGCGACGTAACAGTGGAGACCCTCTGAATGTGGTGCAACGCAAGCGAATAGCTTCCCAAAACACTGCGGGATGGCAGGTGAGGTGGCACTGATCAGCGACACGTATAAAAGGGAGGGGCGGCGGTTTAAAAAATCTAGGGTGAAAGTCGTCTGGAAGTGATTAGCTGAAAAACAGGAAAGTGATGCAGTGGTGGGTCAGTCTTTACCCGCAGTGGATGCATGTCTGTGGAGATGCTCCTGGAAGCCTTCATGGCAGCTGTGGCTCAGGAGGTAGTCCCCGGCTTGGAGGTTCAGTCCCCTGGCTCCTCCTGTCCACATGTTGGAGTGTCTTTGGGCAAGACACTGAACCCTAAGTTGCCCCCGGTGGAAGCCAGCAGGGCAGCTACGTCGCCATCGGTGTGTGTGTGAATGTGTGAGTGAATGAGACAAATCTGTAAAGCACTTTGGGAACTGTTAAGGTTAAGTGAAGTCCATTTACCGTCATGGCTTGTCCCTTTCCTTTTAAGATTACAGAAACACACAAATACAAAGTGCTGCTGAGCACAACGTCACACAAGTTGTTATAGGCTGTTGTAGGTTGTTTTATCTACAACGTTTTTGCTAATAAGCATGGACACGGCGATGAATGAGAAATGGCGACGTTGCACAGTTTGTTAATTTGGTTCTTCAACATAACATGCTTCTTTAAAATGTTGTGCTGGTACATGTTCACATGGATGCACAGGCTTATTGCAATGTGCAATAACAGAGAAGAATAATCGGACGACCATTTTTGGAGGAGCTTTGAGGCCCATACTGAAAATCCAGTAATAATATATCTGCAGAGATTGCTATTTTCGATGTAAACGAAAAAGAGCTTTCATAAGGAATCCATTGAATTTGACAAGTTAAGAGTGATAAAGACACGTCTGGGGCAGCTGATCAGTAAACTTTATTATCAGAGATCATCACTTACAGTGAATAGGACGGTAATAGTACATGGTAAGCCATTAAAATGTATGGCAAATAATAATTGTAAGCAAAACAGATGTATTAAACAAATATTCAACGTTATAGTGAGGCGTGTCTGTAATGTAAAATTTCATGAAAACCTTCTCCCATCCTCTGGTTGGGCCACTTTGTACATTACAGAAAAGCATCTTCGTGAAATAGCATTTGGAGACATGGAATAAAGATAGCATTGATTTTACTCTGAAATAAAATGAGTCACCTTATTAGCAATGAAAGTATCTTTGCTTGTTCTCTTGGCCAATGTAATTAATTGTTGATAACAATGGTATGATCTTCTTTTAAAACATTTTTTTATTGTAAGTAATTGTGTGTAAGGGGTTCGCGTTATTTCCCAGACGTCTGGCACAGAGATCACATGGTCAGCGGTGAGCTCAGACACCTTGTTCAGAGTGTGGCGTCTGGTCTAAACAGGCCAATTTGTCTGAGGTCCTGTTTCTCCAACGGGCAGAAAGAGTCTGAGACAGAGCGGTAGTTTCTTCATGATGGGAAGCAGTAGACTTTGGCCAGCGTAGAAAGAGCAGACACGAAGCGCTCGACTCTACACAGAGGCATTTGTATTACATGAAAGCTTAAACACTCATGGCTTCTGAGAAGGAGATGAGAGGGAAAGCTTAAATGCCATATTTATCAGTGAAATGGGGACATAGAATGTTTGTTGCATAACTTGTTTTGATGCTATTTCTGGCCATTTTTTCAGTTAATAATACAGAAACCCGGTGGACAAAGGAGAATTATCAAATCAAATCAAATCAAATCAAATTTTATTTATATAGCGCTATATCATAACAAAGTTATCTCATAGCACTTGTAAATATAGAGCAAGTTCAAGCCAACTCTATATCTACAGA